>CATIWJ010006069.1:0-12371 GCA_949640765.1 Croton laevigatus | reverse complement strand
CCTTTTGAATCACCTCATTTGGACTTGTAAATCAAAAGTTATGGCGAAAATACTAACTGGTGCGCAGTGCTGAAATTTTGACATCTGTTGCGAAAAAGCAGTCGATCTTCAAGAACTTCAATTCTTTTGCAAGTCTAACTTTCATCTTCACTTGTTATGGTTCAAACTTGTTTGGAGCTATACTTAAACACTTAAAATAACATTAATAAATAGCAAGTTCAAGTGAGTTTGTCAAATAATTAAAACCGAGGAATTTTGGCATCCTGAGTCAACAGCATCTTAATTTTATCCACCAATAATGGAACCTACAAACAAATTACGATATACGAGAAATTTAAAGATCTTGAAGAATATAATCAGCGGTCACAGTTCGTTATAATTAATGATAACGACAAAATCAAACATGCATAAAAAAAGACAATTCATTAGATTTGCTCCAAATTCATGGGAATATGGATTGAAAGGGTTAGGGACATTTCAATAATTAGTTCGTCACTTTTAACTCGTGTGAAAAATTGATTACAGTATACGACAATTTTAAAATCTTAAAAAATGTCGTCGTATGCAATAGTGTATTTTGCTGTTTAATAATAACGACAAATCAAAGATGTCGGAAAAAAAATCAATAAATTTATAGTAGTTCACAGCTCGTTATAATGAATGATAACGACAAAATCAAACATTCATAAAAAAAACAATTCATTAGATCTTGCTCCAAATTCCGGGGAATATGGATTGAAAGGGTTAGGCACATTTCAATAATTAATTCGCTACTTTTAACCTCGTGTGAAAAAATTGATTACAGTATATGACAATTTTAAAATCTAAAAAAATATCGTCGTATGCAATAGTACATTTTGCTATTTAATGATGACGACAAATTAAATATGTTGAAAAAAAATCAATAAATTTATTTACATACTCATATGTCATGAACATTTTTATTTTATTTGTTGGTTAACTATTCAAGCAGACAAACTCATCATAGTATACAACAAATTTGAAATTCTTGAAGAATATGTTAAATGATTAGTTTTTTTTTTAATGAATGATTAGTTATGTATTTCGTGATTATGATAAAATCACTGATAAATAGAAAAAGTAGTTAATTTTGTACTCTTAACAATAAATGGGAATACACTTTGCGTTGTATTTTTGTAATGCTTTCTTTTGCACTTTTTAAAATAACCTGTACTGAATACTATAGCGTGCTAGGGTATATATAGAGGTGTGAGCTGTAGTGTACTTAGTATATTGGGGATTGAAATAAAAATTAGGGTTTATCCGTCAAAATTTCTTTTCTCTCTTTCGATATTATATTGATAATTGATGTTTCACTGTATAATTCTTTTAAGAAGAATATAACAAACTAAAGGAAAAATAAAAATAATTTCAGTATATACCGATTATTAAAAAATAAATAAACGGAAGAAATTTAATAAGAAATACAGATTTATATATGCTTATAAAGATAAGCCACATGATTTAAATTAACCTAATAAGGTACACTTAAAAAAAATATTATTGCTAACCATTCTTATCCTAGTTTATTATTTAAGGTCTAACTTATTTCCATCTGTTAATATTCTCCCACAAATTGAGCCAATGTTAAAGGCAGAGCTTGATAAAATCCATTAAGAATTCCACGACTTTCTTGAAGTCGATCAAACTTTTGCCATGCAATGTTTGTGGTTACTTCTGAGTTTCTTGGTGTGTTACCGCTTGGTAACAAATTTTTGTGGCATATTGTTCTCTCTACAATGGGTGATTGTATTGTGAAGATGTTGAGGTGAAAAAAATTTACCACATTTTATGAGAGGAATTATTCATGATTGTTTGTTGGAGAGAAGACTTATGATTTGATTTTTGTTCAAGAGTTTTGGAAGAAATAAAATATACCATAAAAAAAATATACCATAAAAATTACACTTCTCTAAATCACAATTTTAGAGCATCTTCAATGCTAATATAAATTGTAGCTAACATGTCAAAAGGAAAAAGAAGAAATGAATATTGACGTGACTGGACATGTTGCCAACATTTATTTTGACATAAATTGGCAATATATTAATAAATAATAGTAATGGAGTACATCAAAATATTCTTGTAATAGAGAAATAAGAAACACAAATTCAGAAAAATCGAATAATTTGTTGAAAAAGATATTGGCTAGGTAAAAAACTAGTCCTTCAAATTGGACAATATTTAAAACTTTCTATAATTGCATCCTTACAAAAATTGGCTGTATCTAAAACTTGTAGAAATGTATAATGTAGAAATGTATAAGAGGAATCATATTCTAACAAAGAAAACATGACACACTATCAGATTCCATTGATATAAGAGGATTACCCAAATTAAAATATCTGATCTCTATATAAAACAATCGATAAATTACCTTAAATTACCTTGTATTTCGAATTTTCTTTCAAGAAAAACATAAAACAAACGCATAAAAAATTGCATAAAACGATAAAACCCCATGAAAGAGTAGAACTCAACCTAAAATCTAGATCCAAGAGACAAAATATAGAAATTATTCTAAATAAATAGAAATTTGAAACTTATTAAATGAAAAATTAAAAACAAACGTGAATCTTAATCAAAAGTGCTAAGAGAAGAGAACCAGTGCTGATAAAAAATAAGATCGACAGTGATTTAAATAATCAAATACGAATAGCGCTCAAGACAAAGAGAAGATGAGAGAAAAGATGGCTAGTTGCCATAGACATTAATTTTAAAAAATGTCTCCAATACATTTATTCCAAAACCTTGCGCTTTTTTTTTTATCCCCACAATTTCGGTGGGTAACTATTACAATAAACATTGTATAACAGACCCTTAAAAAATAACAGTTTATTTAATAATGTCTACTGCCATAGATAGATGTGTGCATTGGAATTTTTTTTAAAAAAAAAAAAATTAAAACTTACTTATATGCCAATTAAATTGAAGATTTCCATAGTAGCATTGGATGCTCATGAGACTTCATTTTTTTCACTTGTCAAATCCACAAATAAGATATAGACTTTAAAAAGTACAAAATAAAATCATTCAATTTTGCAGATGGGAAATTGAACATAGCTAGTCTATATATATACATATATAAAATCTGTTTTGAATGAGAAAAAATACAAATTGAAACAGAAAAATTTATGAGAATATTTGGTAGGTTATTAAATTCATTAATTAATTGAAAAGCCTAACGCACGGTTGCATGGCTATTCGAGCTAATATTTGGCATTTTTCTTATAAAATAATATTACCTATTTCTTTTATTTCTTTATATTTTCTTTTCACCAATACCAAAAAAATCAGTTTTTTATCAATATCAAGAAAAAAGAATTGATAAAAAATTATTAGTTCTTTATAAATTTTTTATAAAATTTACTATAAAAAAATATTTACTATAAAAAAATATGTAAAGAATTAAAAAATACACCTATAAGAAAATTGTAAAGAAATGAAAAGTGCAGAGATTGTATATCACTAAGTGAATGGGTAGAGTAGTCCTTCGACAACGCATAATCTATTGGTTAAACAGCGTGGCCATTCTCAATACAAAATGACTTTTTGCACCATTTTTCTTTCATAAATTCATAAGCATTCGTATGCAGACGACATTCGATGCTTTTGTTTTTTCTTTTTACTTTTTTGAAAAAAACAAAAAAAGGGCCGATGGTCTCTACTCGAAATCAAATATAGTAGATCGCAGTTTTTAGATTTTAATTATGTATTACAAATTAAACACAATTACAATTCAACCATGAAATTTGTAATCGTGTTTGATTTATAATACAAAATTAAAATTCGAAAATGCGAATTTATGATATTGGATCTCCATGCAAATGGTCGCCTTTTATTTTTTAAAAAAAGGTAAGAGCTTGATGAGTATTTGAAATGAATACTCTAACCTCACTCATTTTCTTTTACGGCTCGTTTTCTTTTACAACGGATTGGGAGTTTGCAACTTACGTCGTTAAAATTTGATAGAAAGAGGGGGGTTTTTTTTTTTTTTATCATCCTTAGTGGTATTAGGCGACTCAAATTCGAACTCGATGGTATTTTTAGCTTAATAACCACAAACCTGAATAATTATAGAAAAAAAAAAAGAGGAAAGGGAGGTAGTAGTATATACTACTTATGCTGGCAAAGGACATTTATCTCACATAATTAGAGCGGTCAAATAATTTGAGCGATGCAACTCGTTGACCTCTGGTAGGAGTTCGAACCCTGATAATATCCTAAATGTGTTTTAATTTGATAATCTAATTAAAAAACTTAATTTGCCCATTAAAAAAAATAATAATAATAATAATACTACCCTATACTTAGAAAGGGCTCTGCCTATCCTGAATTTTCTTTTTAAAAATTATTTTAATTTTTGAAAATAGTTAAAATTATAATGTTTTAAATATGTAAATAAATAATATAATTTAAAAAATACTCGCAAAAATAAAATTTTTTGTACATGTAAACCCATAATTATACTTATTGTTTTTTGTAGTCTTTTTTTTTTTTTTGACTGAATTACAAAGATATATCTATTCTAAAGGGTGGGGGAAGTACCACTCAAACCCTGGTCTCCCAGGTAAAGAGCCAACATCCTTACTACTGGACTGAACCTTTGGTGGTTTTCGATTTTGTAGTCTAGTTATTTATTCTTGTATTGATTTTACATTATAAATTTTGTATTTTTTATTTTTCTTAAATTGATTAACTTACATAATGAAATAATTTTTATTTTTTGACAATGCAAATGATTATATATATATATATACACACACACAACAGTTTTGACTTAAGTTTTGAAATGGAAGATGTACTTTCCAACGTACAACCAAAAGTCACAATCTCAGCATTCTTAGTTTAGTCACTCGTGACTAAATTATAAATTTATTTAATAAAATAATTAACATTTTTTTATTCAAATTATTGTATTTGTAGAGATGCATTATTTATTATAAACGAATTTTTCCATCAATTGTAAATTTTATTATTGTTAATTTTATAAAATTTCAGTTACATTTTTATTTTTAAATTCGCGTTAGGGCAGTTCCATTTTTTAGCTCCGCCCTAAAACTGGGAATATAATTAATTTTCTTAACATAGGTTAATTACATAAAAAAATCTCAAAATCCATTTATAATCTTTGGAGGAAACTCTCATGTTTTACATAATCAAGTGTTTAGTCTCAAATTGTTGTTTCTAATAAAATAAAATAAAAAAAGTATTTTCATAATAATAATAATAATAAATTTTAGCTGAACTTCCTTATAAAGGCAGTCTAACGTGTAGTCAGTTGTAATGCATATCCATTCCCAACCAAACAGTTACCATTTTCCTCAGAAATGAAAGAACATCCTTCCAACTCCGTCAACAGCTCCGCCAGCGTTTCTTCAAAACCACCGATCAAATATGTCTGCAAGCATTGCTTCAAAATGTTTCGAAACAGCCATGCTTTAGCTGGCCATTACAACGCCCATAGCCCTCGCAAAGTCTCTAAACTAACCATTGATGTTTTCCATATCAAACCTTCATCAGCCCTTGTCGTTCGCCACCCGAGTCCACCTCCGCCGCCGCCACCGACGCCAGTGGAATCTGAGTGTGAGAGTCCACAACCGCTTGCAGTGGTGAAACCCACTACTCAGGAGGAGCGTGGATTTCCTCAACGACTTGTTAAAGTGAAGGCCATAGCTAGAACTATTCATCCCCACCGTGGTCGTCATCCTTACAGTGTTAAGGAGGAGGAAAAAGGAAATGCTGCTTTTAACAAAACTGTAAATGTTGTTGTGGCTCAGGAATTGGACTTGGAGCTCAGGTTAGGGCTTTTGGGATGTTATAATAACCGCATTAATTAAGTTGAGTTCGACAGATATGGGTTTGTACTTCTCGTGAGTTAATCTGAAAAAAAATCGAGCTCACTATCTGTGTTTAACTAGTCTCACCTTAATTAAAACTTAACTATGCTCAAACTATATAATATAATAATTAAATAAAGTTTCATTAACAAAAAAAAAAAAAAAAGAAAAATGTTGGCATGCAAGTCAATATCTCAGTTGATCTATATGTATGTTTTTTTTTTCCCTTTTTCTTTTGCTTCCAAAAGTGTCAAGTTTGTAATAGTGTTGTTGTGTGTATGTATATACACACACAAAAAAGTGTAATATCTCCAGAGATATAGATAAGTTTTATAAGTTGTGTAATATATAAGTGCATTCAGTTTTAGTTTAATTTTAGTTACAAAGTTCCATTTTTTCCTTTTCCTTTTCTACAGTCGCAAAGGGGAATGGTTAGCATCGAATTCAGAACCTTAAAGATAGACATACTTTACCGTAGATCGAACTTTATGTTTTTTTTTTAATTAAGTTCAATGTAGGATCATACATTAGACTCAAAACTATCTAATTTGGATTGACAATGTCACTGTGTGGATAATGTGAAGAAGTACAATATCATTTTGCAACAAATTAAGGATGCAATAAAGAGAGCAACATTGTCAAAACTGTATGATATAATAATATTTAATGGAGTGCTTGTTTCAAACACAAATTAAGTGAAAATGGATTAAAAAACCTAAAATGCTGATGTCGTCTCAAGTTTGCATTTAAAAATTCATTAAATAACAAAAAAACAAGAGTCACCAACTACTCGATTCAAGTTCAAATGGGTACGTTTTTATTTGCAGATTTTGCTCAATTTTTCACGTGTAGCAATTTCGATAAGCTCTTGTAATTAGTTTGGTGATAATTAATGGTGGATTGTTGAGTTGCCTAGCTTACTTCATACAATTAATTACTAGTAATAAATAAAATGACCATCACTTCATAGTTTACTCACTTTTATCTTTTGAGATTTAGAGCACCAACACTTCAAAATAGAAAACCATAATCAATGAGGTAAGTCACCAAAGATCAAAAGGTTTTAGGTTCAAACCTTGGAGATAACTAAAGGAAAAAAAAAAAAAGAAAACCATAATCAATGTCAGAAGACTTAACACTTAAATTTAATTTCTTCTTTGGATATATAAATAATTATTCTCCTTTTATCCAGGAAAATATTACCAATTTTTTTGTGAACTTTTCCGCATCTTATATTAATTTACAATTGCAACTCATAATTATAATGTAATATGCTTCATATTAGCTCTCAATTAAAGTTTAAGTGTATTGATTGTAATTAAATGAAAGTTAAGTGTATTAGTTGTAATTAAATGACGAGACTATGTCCCTTCTCTATTTATACAACGCTAATAATGAAAGGCATATCGGCATATTGGTATATTTGCCTTACACAACACCAGGGGTGTGCAAAAACCGACCTATCCAACTAACCCCACCAAACCGATTCGGTTCGGTTTAATCGGGTTAGTCGGTTCGGTTCAGATGATAGATATTGAAAATTTTCAGTTTTTAGATTATTCAGTCGAACCCGAAAAAAATTGGACCTGACCTAACCACCTGATTTCTTATATACATATATATATACTATTTTTTTGTAACATAAAACCTAATATCTTCACTTCACTCACTCCACCGCCCCTCTTCATCCTCTCTGCCACCGCCACCACCTTAGCTTCTCTTCTCTTCTCTTCTCTTTATAGTTAGTAGATTTGAAGATCGATCCTATTGTTGCTGGAAATCTGAGAAAGAGAAATGTAGATCCCATTGTTGCTCTGATTTTTTTTTTTTTTATCATAGATTGTTGCTTCGATTTGTGTTTTGTTGAGATTTGAAGAAATCTGATTTCCCATTGTTGATCGGGTTGAATCAAAGAGCTTCGGTCGAAGATTGAGTCTCCATCGAGTTTCTATAGAAAATCTGGTGAGTATTCAGATCAGTTGCTGTAGACTTTCCCCCGCCATTTCATCTTCCTTCCTATTTGTGTTTATTACAGTCGTGCTTCCCTCATTTTTCCAGCATGTTTCACTTTAGATTTAGTTGGCTTCCATTCAGACGAAGGACTAACCACGGTTGTAGATCACAAAGATAGAGTTTCCTCCGATGAGTTGCTAATAGAAGAACAAAAGACACCGATTGGCAAATGTGATGTTGTTTTGTATTTGTACATTTTTCTTTTGTTAATATTTGAGTTTCAGATGAGTTTTCAACTAGTTTCCGTCAAGTTCACCTAAGACCCATATGTGTACATTTTTTGTTAATATTTGTGTTTGTAATCTGATGGATTTGTTGCATTCTATGTTTGAGAATTGAATGATGGTTGTGTTACTTATATTATAGTTCTTTTTGTTCTGAATCATAATCGAAAACTTGAAATTCGGGTTGTTTGGGTTTATCGTGGTTGAGGCCCGAAATATTAGGGTTAATAGGTTCGGAGCCCGAATAAGTTTCGAGTTCGGTTCAGGTGAGAAAATACTGCTTGTTCGGATTTTGGGTTAGTCAGGTTCGGTTCGGATTCACCCGAACCCGATCGATGCACACCCTTTGAATTGAACCCGACCGTTGCACACCCTTTGGGCCTTCAAGTGAAAAATAAGAAGGGTGTTCTGTCTCGTAGTGCAACTTCTATCAGCATTCTTTATACAAATGTTGACATGACTGGACATTATTTGCTTAGACCTCCTAAGTGATTCTAAGGGGTGCTAAAAGACAACCGCGAACCGAGAACCGAACCGCGAACTGAACCGAATCGATATTTCGGTTATTTTACGGTTATAGATGAAATCTGGAACCGAACCTAAATTATCAGTTCGGTTATCAGTTACGACTGATTCAGAATCGAACCGAACCGAAACCGAATATATATATCTTTTTTAACCTAAACCTAATCTTCACCAACTCTCTCTTTCATTTTCCTATGCAGCCGCCTCCTTCCTTCATTTCTTTCACCTTCTTCAACCTAACACTACCTAACCTTCACCCACCATCTCTTTCATTTTCCTAAGCAGCCGCCTCCTTCATCTTCTTCCTTCATCTCTTTCATCTTCTTCAACCTAACACTACTACTACCCATTTTACCTTCACCGTCTTCCTCTCGATTTATTCACAAAAGCTCATAAACCAAATGGCTTCCAGATCGCAATGAATTTCTTCAACTTCTGCTTCGTTTTTTTCGTAGTTGCAAGAGAATATTTCCGTAAGCTAATTAGTATCGAGACTCTAATGGAAGCTTGATTTTTTTTCTTTTTTACGTTTTTTCTGTATTTTCTTTAGCTCATCAATGGGAATTCAAATAAATATTTTTGATTCATTTCGTCTGTTCTAGGGCTACAAATAAATTAAAGGCCATTGAAGAGAAATGGAGGCAGCGGTCGTAGATCGGGATAAGAAGAGATTTGAGTTTTTTTTTTATATTTGTGAAAATAATAGAACTTCTGTTATGCTTCGATCTCGGTTTGATTGATGCTTTCCTTTGATTTTGCCTTTATTATGTTTAGATTCCTTCTTCTATTATGCTTATTTGATTTTGATTTTGAGTTTTTGGGTTTGCAATTAATAAGAATTTTGAAATTCAAGTTGCTGTATAATGAAGGAGACACAATTGCAGTTTAAAACTGAAACCGAACCGATACCGCATCGAAAAATCAGTTCGGTTTTACTTCGATTTTAATGTATTCGGTTCGGTTTTCGGTATCAATTTTTCGGTTCGGTTTTTAATCGGTTTGTTGATTTTTGGTCGGTTCGGTAACCGAACCGAACCTGAACACCCCTAAATGGCACAATTGTGATTTGGGTGATTATTTAATTATATTTAAAAAATAAATCATTTGGTCCGATATTGATCTATTAGTTTGGTAAATTACACATAAATTATCAATTATCGAAAGATCATCTCAGAAACAAGAAGACCCCAAAAACAAATTAAAGGAAAAATGCAGAAGAAGAAAAAAAGTAAGAAAACGAAAAAAAAACACACTATAAAAATCAACATGTTTCTTGCATTTTGGTGCACCTTGACCTTTCTAGCTTTGATGGTTAGAGTTTTTCTTCTATTATCTTCTCTATGATTCCTACCACTACCTTTGGCCATTACTTTCTTGAATGTTGGCTTTGGGAATTTGATATGATATCTTGAAGCAGAGAGAGTTTTTTTTTTTTTTTTAATATAGGTATTTTTAAACACTCAAAGTAGGGGTCACTATTTTGCATTAGTGAGATTTCAAACATGGGAGAAGTGCCACAACAAGAGTGAGGGATAACTAACTAAATAAATGTATAATGTGAAATACAAATAGTGATTGAGGTAGCTCTTTTATTCAGATTACATTCTTAGTTTCATTTTAGGCGGGAAAAATTTATCTAAAGTTTGTTATAAGAACCTGACTGGAGAGGCCACGGTGATGCCTCAATTAAAACGTACTGTCGTTTCATTTAAAAATCTCAAGAAAATATGTGTTTTGAGAACCAACTATTTTTTTATTGGCTCTTGCACGTTTAACAGCTACTTCATATTTGGGATATATACAAATTTATACACAAAAAATAAAAGAATAGTCAACGGCCCAAAAATCAAAAAATAATTTTTTATTTTGGAATTCTAATGGTACAATTGTGATTTGGTTGATTATTTAATTATATTTAAAAAATAAATTATTTGATCTAGTATTGGTCCAATATTACTTTAATAAATTTTATATGTTTTTTTGTAAATAATGTTTAATTTGTATAAGATAAAACATTTTATAAAACAGTTAAAAAATTTTCAATATTAAACTCATCATTTCAGTTTTGGTATAAACATAGCCCACTCTAACTGATAAAATTTTCAAATATTTTTAAGAGCTCATCTACGGCTCTCGAAGCGAGAGCATTCGGTGGTAAATTTGTGTAATGTTTTAACCTTAAGTAATTTTGTAAATAATTGGTAAAGAAGGGCTATTTCATTAAGGCAGTAAAACGTTTTTTTCTTTTTTGAATTTCAAACTTCTTGACAGCAAAATCCATAGACCTTTTTTAAATCCAAACATAATGTTGTTTTGGAATTGTTTTGCTATATAATTGGAGATTACAGAGTTTTCCCGATGTCTTGTCAGAATGTCATATACATGTTATAGAGGATTTGCTTTAGCGCTTGTAATTGATTAAGTTGCACTCAGAGTCATGGAATGTGTTTTAATTAATTTCATTGCATAGTCATGGAAAAATCTTATTATACTTCAATTTCTGAATTTTTTTCAGTTTTGTTATTTCATTTTCTATGACCCAATCTTTCAAGCATTAAAATTGGATAAAGACCTCGTTTGAAGAAATCTATGTTCTCGTTATTATAGACTTTGATGAGGAAAAAATAGTTTAGTAATGATGATGTGCTTTGTTTCCTGACATTTTCTTGAACAAAATCAAGTTGTTTTGTAGCTTGGAATAGCTGTTTAATATGTGTTTGCGAAGTTCCCAAAATTACTGAAAATGTGTGGTACTTTGGCGTTTTGGATCATTGTGAGCTTGTTTGTGTTTGAAGAAACAAGATTATTAAGTTTCCTTTATATGGAAAACATCAACAGAGCATGCTAGCAGTAATTGAGAGTGGGTTGCAATGTGTGTTGTGTAATAAATAATTATACATTTAAATACTAGTATAGATAAATGGGTGTAATATATATGCAGTAGGATACTTGATCAACAAAATAACCAGACCTTAATCCTTCACTGGTTAGGCTAGGTCAGTAAAATGCCTAATGACCCCCAAATATGCTTAATGACCTTAATCTAGTAGCACATTGCATCGTCATACTGTAACAACAACCCAAGCATACTAGAATCCAGGTAATTGTGTGCCTATGATCCATATTCATTAATATGTAAATTGATAACTAATTAAGTAGCTTTGGAAAATGACAAATGATTCATTTGTCTCATGTTTGTGTGGGGTTCAATATTTTAGGACAAGGAATAGAATTAATGCATCTCAGACCTTATATTTGTGATAATCAACTTCGCTTTCAAATAACCAGGAAGTTATTCTGCAACAACATTTTAAATGTTTTATACAGTGATAAACTTTCCACTAATGCATTTTTTAGGGATCTCTATTCTCTGTTAGATACATTTTTTTTTGTTGGAACTTAAACTATTGGTGAACAAGATTTTAATATTTTTGTAAGCTAATATATTGTTAAATTTCAGTCCACCAGATGCAGTAGGTAATGAAGATATTGTCGAACCTGAAAACCGTGTAGATGGACAAATGGAGATTCATGGATCAAATAGTATGGATGGTGGGACTCTGCCAAATATTACATTCAACATTGAGATAGGCAAGAGCTTTGAATCATTTAAATATTTGGAAGAATGCTATGAAGAGTTTGGTAGGTTACAAGGTTTTAGCACAGTTATATTTTCTGGAAGAACAATAGGAAGAGGTAATTACAAGTATGTAAACCTAGGTTGTCATCGTTCGAGGAAGGCAAAGAG
>CATIWJ010006054.1:0-19358 GCA_949640765.1 Croton laevigatus | reverse complement strand
TAGAACAAATTTTGTGCTATTTGAAAGGAGCACCTGGTCGTGGAATCCTCTATGGCAATCATGGTCATTCTAGGATTGAATGTTTTTCAGATGCTGATTGGGCAGGATCCAAGGAAGATCGAAGATCTACTTCGGGTTATTGTGTATTTGTTAAGGGAAATTTGGTTTCATGAAAAAGCAAGAAATAAAATGTAGTGTCTCGTTCGAGTGCAGAATCAGAATATAGAGCTATGGCCAAATCTATATGTGAGATAATATGGATATATCAGCTTCTCACTGAAGTGGGTCTTAAGACTTCAATTCCAGCTAAGTTATGGTGTGAAAATCAAGCTGCACTTCATATTGCATCTAATCCTGTCTTTCATGAACGAACTAAGCATATTGAGATTGATTGTCATTTTGTTCGAGAGAAGATTCAGCAAAGATTGATCTCTACTGGATATGTGAAAACTGGAGAACAATTAGGAGATATCTTCACAAAGGCTCTTAATGGAATTCGAGTTGATTATCTTTGTAACAAGCTGGGCATGATTAATATCTATGCTCTAGCTTGAGGGGGAGTGTTAGTATAGTAGCTGTCCAAAGTGTAAAGTTAGGACAGCCTCCATAAATTAAGGCACTACATAAAAGCTCCATAAAATAAGGCACTACATAAAAGCTACCATTAATTAAGGAGAAAAGCTACCATAAATTAAGGCACTAATTTAGGGAGTTAGCTAGGAGTAGGTTAACCTAAAATTTGTATAAATATGTGATATACTCATATAGAAAGATATAACAAGAATTCTCTTCTCTTTTGTTTTCATTCTCTTTTGTTTTCAATACGTAATCACATATTTATGTTTTAAGATAAATAAACTTGATATACTAGTACACTTGGCCATAAGTGTTAAAGTTGTGGCCAAGTTTTTGGAAAACATAGCCACAACTGTGAAACTTGTGGCCAACTTTTTCAAAAATTTGGCCACAAGTGTTAAAAGTTGTGGCCACTTTTTCTACAAACGTGGCCACAAATTTTAAAAGTTGTACACACCTTAAATAGTGAAGTTGGCAACATATTACAAAAATTGTTCACAGTTATTATATTTACGTAAAGGTTGCAGCGAAGTTGGCCGCAACTGTTAAAGTTATGCCCACTTTTTCCCCAAACATGCCTATAAGGGTGGGCAAAAAAAACCATAAACCAAAAACCAAGCTGAAGCTGAGCCGGAACCGAACCAAAAATCGGTTGACCGACGTATTCAATTCGGTTTTCGATTTTAAAAATATAAAAATCGAAATTTTCGGTTCGGTCTACAGTTGTTAGTGTCTAAAAACGAAACCGAACTGAAAACCGAACCATTAGTATAAAAGCCCTCCTCTTCCTCATTTTAGGTTAAAAATAAGTATAATTTCAACGCCTCTATCTTGTTTTCTTTCCAAAAACTAGGGGTAGGCAAAATCGAACCGCGAACCAAAACCGAACTGAACTGAATAATCGGTTAACCAAATTTTCGGTTCGTCAAAAGGTATGAACTGATTTTTTTTAACGTGTAAAATTTGGTTAAAACCGAATTTGAACCGAAAACCAAACTGAACCGAACTGAAAAAATCTGTTAACTGAATTTTCGGTTCAGTTTTCGATTTATGAAAAAATAATTGGTTTTGAACCGAAAACCAAAAAATTGTGAACTGAACTGATTTTGCCCACCCATACCAAAAACCCTAGCCCTTTGTCGCCGCTTGCCAACCCTTCTCCTCCATATCCTCTATCGTTTTCCTTTCCTTTGATGCGCCGAATAGTGGCGGTTGCTAATGAGTTTCTGATTTCATTTTTCTTTGCTCAGTTAGAAGATCGAAGAAGACGACTAAGATATAATCTTTAGTTTCTTTTCCCTTGCTCAGCTAGAAGATCGAAGAAGAAGATGGTGTCAGAAGAAGATCGAAGAGAAAGGCGGTGATTCAGATTCTTAATTGTGCTTTTTTTTGGCTTTTTTTCTTCAATTTTGATTTCTTTCCCTTGAGTAATGTTCGTCGACCCTTGTCCTTTTGGTTTCCAGATGATTGTATTTGATTTTTTGTTGTTTATTTATGGGTTTTGAATGTTGATGAGGATGGAAGCTGTATTTTCTTTTTTGTTTATTTATGCTCAGAGTGCACGCCACAATCTTCAAGGTACTCCCTTTCTTTGATATTTCTTTCTTTCATTGATTTTCAGTTGTAGGGTTCTAAATTAGAAACAAGTAGTAATTTCTCTTTTTACTTTCTTATTTTCCCTGTTTTATCTCAAGCTCAACGTTAAAGATCTTGAGATCAGGTTAGTAAGCAAGCTAGTCCTTATATTTTCTGTTCCAATTTCGAATCTTAGCTCTATTTTGTGTTGATATTGAAATGGGTTTACTTGTTTATTTACTTAGATTTGGACAGGTACTTGCTACCTTTAGCAATATTCCATTAACAAATTACAAATGCATGGTGAATTTTGTAAGAAAAAATAGAAAACCCATAGATAATTTCAAACTGCAGGTACTGTGAATTTGTTTTTGGGTATTCTTTAATCCTTATCATTTTGTCAACGTAAGTTTCATGTACAATTAATTTACTTTCATGAAGCACTAAGTTGGTTGAAAGACAACAATTATAAGCTTCTGATTATAGAAATGGATTGACTTGAGAATTGACAAACAGAAGCTTGCTTATTTAGTGCTTCCAGGTATCCTAATACATGTTAATTTATTTGCTCAAAAGTTCCAATGACACTGCACATTTATTTAGTCAAAATTTCATTGAAAATGTGCACATAAATGCATTAATTAGTTTATGCAGTAAATCTAGTAGCCTATTTAGTTTTCTTTCATTTCTTTTTCCTCATTATAAAGTTTCATAGTCCAAAAAACTCTGAAACTTGTGACTGGTTTCTTAGAGCAGCGTTCTTGTTTCATATATTAATTGATTTTCTTTTTGACTTGTTTCATATACATTATTAATTCTTTTGAATATGTATTGATATTAATTTATTATTGATAAAATATTTGTGACATTTAATTTATATCACTTTTACAGGTTTGATATGAACTTCTTATAATTATTGATAGAATATTATAAATTATTTTTCAGATTTTTACAGGGTCTGGCGATCTTGCTCAAAATTGCCGACTTCACAACCTTGATTTCAAACACTAATTTATAGTTAGTGAACGAATGGTAGCTAAATGGGTAAATTTGATGCCATTAATTGAAGGTGGTTGTACAATGCTTAGTCTGCAATGAAATATAGCTTCCTTTGTCAAAGAGGAAATTATATTTCAGTTATTTGTTGTATGTATCTATATTATGTACCTGAGTTATGAATGTATAATGTGTATTGTGCAATAAAAAAAAGATTTAGTTTTCCAAATGACAATGTAACAATAATTCTGTTAAAATCATATTTTTGCACAGCTGGAAAGTTTCAATTTTTTATGAACCAAACCGAAATTGAACCGAATTTTTCAATTCGATTGTAGTTCGGTTTTATTGTTATCGGTTCGGTTTTTGGTTGCATAATTTTCAGTTTGATTTTACTATCGGTTTGCTATTTCGGTTCGGTTCACCAAATCGAAAATGCCCACCCCTAAACAAAGGGTTGCGCATTTTCGGTTCAGTTCATGCTAAACCGAACTAAAAACCGAACCGAAGAATTAAAGACTGAAAACCAAACTGTATAAGGGGAAATCGAAGTGAAACCGAACCAATTTTTTTTGTTTGATTTCGGTTTGGTTCGGTTATAAACCGAGATGCAACTTATACAAATCAGTTATCAAAACGACCACGTTTTTTGGCATGAATTTTCATACTCCTCTTTCAGGCATTTTGTCGAACACCTCCTATGCATACCTAAACATTTCCCAGCCATTGAACACAACTAGAAACTCTTAGCAGAAGCTAAATCCATATTTCAAACAAATTCAAAGCAAAGGAGTTCATAGCAGAGGAAAACAACTATTTATTATTATTATTAATTTTACAAAATTAAAAATCTGAAAAAAAATAAACTGATAAGAAAGAAAAAAAACTGTTGCACAAAGAAAAAAAAACTGTTGCACATTTCTCTCGTCTTATTTGCTTCATCGCCACAACCAAGATAAGAAATCATTAACAAGAAATAAATCAACATACAAATTTGATGATTTTCTCAAAACTACCGTCATCAAAAAATGAAAAATAAACCTGATAAAATAAATATCAAGCTGCAGATTTGATAAAAATGAATCATCAACAAATCTGATAAAAATCAAGCTGCAGATGGATGAGAAGATCGAAGCGGCGGCGGGTGTTTTTTGCTCTGGCGAAGATCAAAGCTGCAGATGGACGAGAAGATCGAAGTAGCGGTGGGTGTTGTTTGTTTCGGTGAAGATCAAAGCTACAAATGGACATAAAGATTGAAGCGGCGGCGACGGGTATTGTTTGTTTGTTCCAGCGATGAAGGAAAGAAACGGTGGTTAGGGATGGTCGGCTTTAAGGAGATGGTCATCTAGTTATCGCCATCTGATACGACTTGGCAGCAAGTGGTGGCGGACGCAGAGAAGAAGCAAACGGTAGAAAGAAAAGAGATGGAGGAGAGAAAAGGAGAGGCGGCAGGTTAGATTAAGTTTTAGGATTCTAGGGTTTGTGAGAAAAAAAAGTATCTATAGGGTAGAATCGGTTTTCGGTTCGGTTCAGTTCAGTTTTTAACAACTAAAAACCAAAAGTCGAATCGAATTTTTCAATTTTTATATTTTTAGAACTGAAAACCGAACCAATATAATCGGTTAACCGATTTTCAATTCAGTCTTCAGTTTGCGGTTTTTTTTTCTCACCCCTACCTAAACATGCCCATGAGTTTTAAAAGTTATCCACATATTTTATATCACAGTTGGCCACATATTACCAAAGTTGTCAACAACTATTAAAAGTTAGTCACAAGTTTTAAAAGTTGTCCACACCTTAGATAACAAAATTGCCCACAAGTTGTAAAAGTTGTATACACTTTTTACAATTATGTAAAATATGCAGAAAAAATGGCCACAACTTTTAACAGTTGTGGCCATTTTGTTCCACTAACCTGGCCACAAGTTTTAAAAGTTGTCCACACCTAAGTAGCAAAGTTGGCAACATATTACAAAAGTTGCTCATAATTGTTACACTTATGTAAGGTATGTAGCAAAGTTGCCCATAAGTTTTAAAAGTTGTGGCCAGCTATTTCCATAAACATGACCACATATTTCAAACTTCTCCACACTTGTTTCAGATAAGTTGCCCACAATTTACAGAAGTTTGCCACAAGTATTACAAATAGTTGGCACATTTTCCATCAGAAACTATTATCATTGTCCATAAATTGCCACATAATTACATAATTATGAACTATATTAAAAAGTAGGCCACAAGTACAAAAAATATAGTGACCAAATTTACAAAAGTGTGCACATATTCACAAATGAACATCTTCATATACTTAAGAGCTACCTAATTGGATGATTAACTTCATCAGCTGCTTTCTTGACAACACTACAATAAACTTCAATGACGTCAGGCAACATATCGTCTCTAATTAGCCTCTCCCTATCCACGTGGGGTATTTTGTAATCATTTCCTCCTTCAATATCTTGGATACATCACATACAAGATTGTAAAGTGAGGAAAACTTTATTAATATTCATTGGAGGATAAGTTGCATATACTTGCTCAACAGCATCGACAAGTTGATCGACAGTTGATGGCACTGCTCTAATTTTCAAAGAGTCAATAGAACGAAAGAAACCCAAATCAAGGACATTCAAGTCAGGACTATTAGGAGGTTGGCAAATCAACTGAATTTCCAATCCTAAGGCAGCAGCTGCATGTGCAAAATCTTCATCATTTACATCAATATGAGGTTTAGCATTATCCTACTAGATATATATAGTGTGGGAGAAAAATGGTGGCCACTTTTCTTAATTGCAGGCAACAATTTTTCAATCAAAGTTACCCTAATGACATTTTTTTTATCACACTTAAAATAGGCTTCGTTTTCAAAGTGCCTGGAGCCCTATTTTTGCTGTTTCTTTTATACTGGTTCCTTTTTAGTAAATGGCCAAATGCCAATTTTACCATCACAAATTAATTCTCC
Source organism: Croton laevigatus (assembly GCA_949640765.1). Lineage (NCBI taxonomy): Eukaryota > Viridiplantae > Streptophyta > Magnoliopsida > Malpighiales > Euphorbiaceae > Croton > Croton laevigatus. The sequence goes on along the minus strand of CATIWJ010006054.1, from coordinate 13,249 downwards.
AAAACCATCAAATATAGGCTTACTAAAGGCAGCTAGAAACATTACATTGGTGATAAACCTCTTGCTTTGACATGTTTGCAACGGTCCTTCTTCGTCATCGGCTAAATAGAATCTTTGAGTGTCTTTGGTCATGTAGAACCATTTTTCATCGATGTGAATCACATTGCCTATTTTCCTGAAGGCACCTTATTGCTTATGTTATTGCATCTAGCATTGATAAGCTAAAAACTAGCCTCCTCTTCTTATTCTCAAGGTTCAATAGTGGCCGGATAGCATTAGTATGTGCCTTAATTTTTCCTTTCCTTTTCAGTCTATACACAGTTGACAAAAAATGCCCTAAATGCTCTGTAAGCAATCGCATTGAGGTCCTAAGCCTCATAGGTGTCCCTTTCATTCTTACTGAATCAAGTTCAATTTTTTTTCCCTCTTTTCCAGCTACCTTTCAGTCCCCTTCTGCTTATACTTTTATCTCTTCCTGCCTTTAAGATCTTGTACACACAACTCTGAAATATAGAAAAAGCACCAGCAATTGATTTAAGAGCATCTCCAATATGCTCTTTATTTAAGTAAAACTCTCTATTTTAGAGAGCCAATCCAAAAAAAAAAAAGTCTCCAATAGACTCTCTATATTTATATTTTAGATTAGAGAGTTGGTTTGACTCTCTACATGTAGAGAGCCAAACTAACTCTCTACTCTAAAATATTTCAATTCCCAATACTATATATTAATTGATTTATATTTCTTTATTAAAACTAATTTTCTCTTTCATCTTCTCAATGTAGATATGAAGAAGAAAAAAATTAAACATTAAATGTTTATTGAATAAAGTAAGATAAAAATTGAAAATATAAAGAGTCTATTGGAGTCGTACAAACTTATTCACTCTTTATATTTAAAGATTCCTTAAGATGCTCTTTATTGTGTAAAAAATGCTCTTTATAATAAAGAGTACTATTGGGGATGCTCTAACAATACTAGCTCTTTTTACACCTTTCTCAAGTTCAGCCACTGTACGTCTTTTAATCTCATTTTTCTTTTCATCATTAATATTTTTCCCTTTCTTGCCTTTTCTTATTGATGGTGGATTTGTCATTTCTTCAGTTTCATCATCTATTGGAGGAAAATTAAGATCAAACTGAAATAGAGATGAATTTACCTCATTTATTTCCAATGAGTCCACATATTGTTGGTTTCTACTCATCTGTGCAGTTTTTATTTGCTACAAAAGTGATTCACAGTTTTCTTAACTTGTTAACAACTTATGTTGTTTCAGCAGGGTGCTCAAATTTCCCATCTAAATATAATCTCTATAACCTTAAGTGCACTTGGCTTTTATATCAACAGTTATGGCAGGAACCACGTGACAAGTTGCCCATAAACCTGTCTTTTTTTTTTCATCCTTCCCGCCAGCTGTCCCATCTATTTCAAATTTTTTTTTTTTAATTTTCATACATTGGAGGAGAAAGAAGAGTAAGGAGACTTATCAATATTTTAACAGAAGTTGGAGGAAAGAAGATGAATTATAAAACGTGCCAATTCTAAGAGAAAGATGACGTGGCAAGGAGAAGAGAAAGTGGGAAAAATTATGAAATTTTTTATTGAGTTAGTGGGTATACTTTTTTATTGTATTTTATTGAGATAGTGGGTGTTGTCAAATCATATTTTTTTGTAGAGTAATTTTATATTGTAATGTAATGATTAGAAGAATAAGGGTATTCTGAGATAAAAGTGGAGAAAGTATATGTTTTCTTAATATGCATGCAAAAGAAAATTTGGACAAATAAATGGAACAAAAGGAGTAAACAATAAAACCTAACATTATTTGAGGGAACCAAAATTCTAACCACTAGCTTTCTACTGACACCTCCATCACCAACATTCCAACCAGCATATCATTAGAGGCGGACTCATTTGTGAGCCTAGGTGCACTGGCCCCACTAAAAATGGAAAAAAATTGTTAAGGTTCCCATGTAAAAATTTAAAAAAGAAAAAAATTCTAATTTGCAGGCCTCGCCAAACTTTCTAATGTAAAACTGAGTGTTGTTTGCATATTTGATTGTATTATTTACATTGTGGTGAATTTTTTTTTATTATATGTTTTTTTAAAGCGTTTGGTTTCGATGTCCCACCAAGCTAAAAATCCTAGATCCGCATCTACATATCATCAATGCTCCACCATCACTCAAAAAATAATAACACGTGCTCATCATAAGTAACAGAAATCCAAAAACCAAAATGCAAGAGAAAGAAAAAACAAAAGATACAGAATCTAACTGCAAGCGAGAGGCCGAATGATGATGCGAAGCAATGACGAAAGAACAATCAACATTTGGGTAAAGTTTAGAAAAATTGATCGAAGTAGTGAAATGACGATCAATTGAGCCATTGATTTGCAAAATTAGATGAAAATAAAGACATTCACAAGGAAGTTCTTCAAATCTGATGTCATTTGTTCACCGGATGAGTTTGTATAATGGACTAAAAATTAAGGGACATAGTGGTATATTTATAAAAATCAAGAAGCTTGATCATAGTAAAATATAATAAGAACTTAGAGACTTAAAAATATATATTTACAAAATCGAGAGACCAATAGTATATTATTCAAAAATTGAGGGATCCAATTGTAATTATGGCAGCATAAAGGATGTAAAATTATTGTATCCAAAGTAATTAAATATAATATTGTACTATGGTCGAAGTGATGAGAACCATAAGATTAGCCAAATTCCTTTTTTTTTAACTCATAAGATTTGTCAAATTCAATAAACTAAAAGTTAGTCCATAATACAATATAAGAAAGAAAAGATGGGGCAGCTTAATATTGTACGAGGCCTAAAGTAAAAATCAAATATAAGACTTTTTTTTTTAAATAATGTAAAATATTAATCAAAATTTAATTTTCTAACTTTTGAGATGCTAAATTAGGAATACTTATTAAAATAATTAAATTTATATATAAGAAAAATCGGATATTAACGTTGGAAAAATAATACTAGTAGTAGTTCAAAGAATTGAAACATTAGATGAGATTGTGAATAAAAAAGTAGAAATTTAAATTTTCGAATAAAGAGACCATTAAAATAAAGATAAAAATATCTTAATCATATTAAATATTTCATTAACTAATTTTAAGGTAAAATTTGGGGGCTAATTAAATAATTAACCCGTGAAAAGTGAAAGAATGAAGGAGTCGTTTTGTGTGGACAATCTATAATTTAATTATAATTATACAAATAACAGATTATAGTAATAAACACGCTATTAGTTAAAAAGGAAAATGTAATAAACACGCTAATAATTGGTTAATTAAACAATAAACACGCTAATCATAATAGTCCCACAAAAACTAATCAATTTTAACACTCAAATTGATTTTTAATTTGGTGGGACCAAAATTCATACAAATTTGCAATTGACTTACTGGCTATTTCCAATTAAGAGATGGACTCCAATTCCACCAGCCTCCCAAAATTGAAAATACACATCAATATTAAGTTGAAGGAGAATGATATCCGACGCTATCGTTCGGAGTTCAGTTTTTCTGAAAGTAACCAAGTTTCTAAAAAAAAAAATTAAATGTTTATTGGAGAAGTTTTCGGATACAGGAAATAACTTCCTTTCTCTAACCTTAACAAAGTGCATGTCTTGAATTACTATCGTTCGGAGTTCAGTTTTCCTGAAAGTAACCGAGTTTCTAAAAAAAATTAAATATTTATTGGAGAAGTTTTCGGATACATGAAATAACTTCCTTTCTCTAACCTTAACAAAGTGCATCTCTTGAATTATAATTGTAGTTAATTTTTAATTATTTTGTATTTAAAATATTTATTATAGGGAAATTTGAGATATTTTAATATTATATTTCATCAAATAATTCAACTCTACAGGAATTCATGAACCAAATAATATTTTATTCATCACCTCTTAGGAAATAAATTCTCTTCAATTATACCTTCCTACAACCCTCAAAAAATTAAAAAAACATTTAAAAAAAAAAACAAAAAAACCATTGGTAGCTAGTTTTAGAGAAGAATAAAGAGAAATGGTGTAGAAGAAAGATAAACTGAAGTTTTAAATGTCCTTATCGGCATACAAAAATTAAAATAGCCCTTTAGATTTTTTGAATTTATCTGATGTACTAAAATTTTAAATGAGTGTTTTTTTTTTTTTTTGAATAGCACATATTTAGCATCCATTTTAAGTTTTCTTTTTACAAAAATTGCTTTTTTTACTTTTTGACAAAATTAGCTACCCATTTATATGTTTTTTTTTTTTTTATAAAAGTAACACCCCTGTATTTTTACTGGACCATTGAAACAGTAAATATTTTTGTCTTTTTTTTTTATTTTCAATTTTTGCAATTTTTTTTCTCTTTCTATTTTCTTTTCATTTTTCTTTTTTCTGGCAAAGCTCTCTTTGTTAATCACTCTCTCTTCAGTTTGTCATTGTTGATTCTTTAGTTTCTTCAAGGTTTTTGTGTGATTTTCAACAAAATTAATATCAAATCTCTTCCTTCTTCCTTCTTTCTCTACATTTTCCTCTATGATCTCTGTTATAGATTCGATTTTTGTTCAGTCTCAGTTTTAATTTATGAATTGTCAAGTTGATTTGTGGAAAACTATGCAATTCTAAAATTTGACAAACGATGTTGAGTTGCAATGTTTCACTCATGAGATTGCTTCAATTGATTGAAGAATTAGGAAGAAACGAAGCAGAGCTAACTTAATAGTCTTTGAATCAAAGGAATCAAATATGAAACCTGGGCAGTGCTAGCAGCTGCAGTTGATGCGTTCCGATAGTTCAGTCGATTTTTAGTCTGTTATTTATTGTGTGTTGGGCTGAAATTGCCAAAATATCTCAATTTTGAATATTTGACAAACTCACTTGAAATTGTGATTCAATAATGTCTTTTCAAGTGTTTAAGGATAGCTCTAGCAAGTCCGAACTCAAACAAATCAATATGAGGTCCTAGACTTGCAAGAGAATTGAAGTTTAGAAATAGCACTGATATCACGAGAGCAATGTGAGCACAATGAAGGCAATTTACACTGGCGTCGCGCTCACAGCTAAAGCTCAAAGCTGTCTAAAGATTTTCCTGTTACCCTTCTCGCTTGTGAGAGAAACATGAGAAGAATCCTAGCAAGTACGTCGCGCTCTCAACTAAACCGTGTTTAATTCAATTAGAATTCTCAAAAGTTCCAGGAGACCCGTAACACCTGTTACCAAAGCTTCGCGAAGCCTAATGATCACTCGCGTTGAAATCGCACACGTGAAATTATTAGCGCGCTTGCGAAAGCCACACCAGATGACTGTTCTAAGCTGAAACTACCTGGTCGCGCACGCGACATTATCCTCGCGCTCACGACAGTAAGGAAGGCAGAACCCAATGGCTACTTTGAAATAAAAAGATGACAAATTAAAGAACCGTTAAGAGATGTCAGTGAGAGGTTGCGCTCGCGACACTGGGAAAATTTCAGAGGCAACTTCAATTCAAGGAGCAACGGCTATATTGTCCAAGTTTGGGTATAAATACCCATTCATATAGCCTTCTGAAGGTTGGATCAACTACAAAATACTAAAGCATAATTGTTAACAATCTTCTCTTCATCTTTCACTCTTTCAATCATTTAAAATATATTTTGTTGTAATAGTTTGTTGAATGAGCTATAAACTCAACATCATTGTTGTGTATAGTTAGTTGAGTGAGATAGAAAACTCAACATTTATGTTGATAGTTTAGAGTAAGCTTTAAACTCTAGGTTGTGTTGTAAAGTTTGGAGTTATTTATAAACTTTAAGTTTGAGGTGAACTTGTAAAACCTCTTTGGATTCTTAATTGAATAGTAGAACCCAATTCTAGGGAAAATCGGAAAAGTGTATGTAGGCTTAGAGTTAGAGCTAAACTACTATAAAATCTCTTGTTCACTAACCCAAGCTCATAATCTTCCCAAATTTCCAACAAGTTTTTAATTCACCACCTTCCGCACTTTAATCGAAATTTTTATTAACCAACTAATTCACCCCCTCTTAGTTGCCACTAAGCCTATATCGTGAAGGTTGAAGAAGTTTTATCCCGAGTTCTTCAATTTTTAGGTCTTATTACTTCTTCATTTTGGTTTTTTATTTTTTCATATTGGTTCGTATTTTACTATTTGATGTTTATTGATTGATGATAAATTCGGCACTGAAGAAGTGTAAATTGAGCAAAGTGAGAGTCAAAGCAAGTCAGCTCTCTAATTTATGATTTGCTTATTGTTCCTTATTAGAACTTAGCACTCGCCTAATAAACTTCAGTTTGTTGTTTGTCTACTTGAGAAAATTGAAATTTTCAATGGTTTAGTGTCATTCCTCTCTCCCTTCTTCTCCTCTTCACTTTTTAAAGAAATTTTCTAGATTGATTATAAAAATTAAGCAACTTTTGGACAAGCTTGTGGTTATGAAGTTCAATATTACTTTAGGAAATGTAGTTGGATTTAGTGGCCCCAAGTAAGAACTTGTGCTCGCCTGGATATTTAGTACAATTTATGTGATTAAAATATTTGAGGAATCGATATTTCAAATTTTAGTACAGGTTACTACAATACTTATCTTAGTAATCTTCATTACATATTCAGTCATGCAATCAATAATAATAACTTTGTTAGGTGCTCTATTTCCTATTTATCATTATGTATTGTTGTACAATTTTTTGCAAGTTTATATATATAGATATGAACCATAAATATTGCTATTTATTATTTCTGTTATGTTATGTTATGTTATACAGCAATTTTTTGCAAGTTTATATATGTAGATATGAACCTTTCTGTTATGCTATTTATTATTTCTATTTAAGGCATGACCAGACCATTTCATAACATTACCTCACTTTATCTCCACCATTTGTTGCATGTAAATATTTATATAAAGGAGAAAAATAGAGATGATTTCCATTTATGTAATTGAGCTCAACGCAATTGAGAGCTTATTAGTCTTCTGGCTATGGATGCATGCTTTTATGTATGTTTGTATATGCAATTATTTATTGGTAGATAGTTGTACGCATTTAGGGTTTCCATTCTATAAGTTATATCATCTTTAATTTCCATCTTGAATGCTGTTAACGAGGAGATGCCTGAGGATAAATTGTATCTCTTTTTTTCTTACTTTGCTCGTGTTCTCCCCACCCTTCTTCCCTTCCCTTTATATTACAATTTCTTTTGCTTCGTTAAAGTACAGAAACTTTGTTCTGCTGGAAAATTGATTGCTGAGAATTAAGGATGACTTTGATTTCCCTTTTTTTTTTAAATTTCTTGACACTACTTCTTACTAGAGATTAGGTTTACTACTAAATTAGTCTTCAGTAAATTCTATAAATGCTAGTTTTTAACATGTTAAGGAACTATTTGAGTACACATACCAGCAATTTCAACTATCTGTAATCTACTTTATATTTTCGAACATTTTGGAATAGTTAGCATGATTTTGTAGGGTTTGAACAAGGTTTGAATAGGTTTTAAATGGGTTTAGAACATTTTTAATAGGGCTAAAAGAATGGATTTTCTATCCTTAACAGAGTTTTTTTTTAAATAAACTTTGAACAGGGTTTGAGCAGGATTTAAATAATGGTATTTTTGTCAATATCTTTTTTATGATATATAAATTTCATAATTTTTTTTTTAATTTCAAGTTTATCAATTTTTTTTTTTCAATCCATATTGGTTTTATATTGCTTCTTGATATTATAGCATATGAATTTGATAGTCTTTTAGGTTATATAGGCTAATTTTGGGATTTTCTTTTAAACTATCATTGAATATTTTTATACAATTTTTGAACAATTTTTAAATAAGATTTGAACAGTAGATTTTTCTATGCTTAACAGAGTTGCTTTTTAAATACTAATAAGATTTCTTTTCAAATAGACTTTGAACAGGGTTTGAACAGTTTTTGAACATAGTTTGAGCAAGGAATTTTTCTATGCTTAATAGGATTTTAGACATACTTTGAACAAAATAGTTATGAACGTGCTTTGAACATTTTTTTAACATACTTTGAATATTTTTTGAATTTTGAGTTTATTAGATTAAGTATCGTTTGAACAAATGGTTTATAAGATTGTTTGAACTATTTGTGCACATACTTTGAATATTTGTCTAGCATACTTGGAACATTTTTTGAATTTTGAATCTATTGGATTAAGTATAGTTTGAACAAATGGTTTACAAGATTGTTTGAACTAGTTGTGAACATACTTTAAACCTTTATTTAAAATATTTTTTTATGTTTGGCTACTAAAACACGTGAATTTTGTTTATTTTTCTTAATTTTAATGTTGCTGCAATTTTCATTCATTTGACTACTAGATGCTTGTGTCTTTCATGGTCTTATTGATTTTATGATGCTGTGGTTTATTATTTATAGGTTTTTTTTTTTGCTACAATATGTTATAGTTTCATTTAAATTGCCATTAAACATAGTTTTTTGCTACTGTTTTACTAGATTTTTTTATGCTAAATTTGCTATTGTTTTGATAATTTTTTAAGGCTACTTAGGTGTTATGATTATTTTCGGTTTCTTATTTTTTTATCTTCAGATTTTGGTGGTTTGAAATTCTGTAGTTTTATTACTTTATTTTATTTATTTTGAATTTTTTTTCATGTATTTTATCTTTGATTTTTTATGATGAAAAATCTAGGTAATCTATGAGATGGTTGTAATTTTAGTTTCTTTAGATTTTTTTTTTTTTTTTTGTGTTTTTCCTGATTGTTTGCTTTTTTTTTTTTTTCCCGTTGGAATGCTTTTTTGGTGGATATTTGTTGTTGAAAGGGTTGCTGTTTTTTTTGTACTTTTGAGGTTGTTTGGGTCCTATAATTATTATTGGTGTCTTGGTTTTTTATTTTTAGATTTTGGCAATATAAAATTCTGCAGTTTTCTTATTTTTGTTTTTGTTTTTGACATATTCTCTTTGTTTTTTATATTTGCAGATTTTTTTTTATTTATTTTTTAAAGGTATTTAGGTTGAAAAATTGTGATTTTAAGTGTTTAATTGGGGAGGGCCTGTTTTTCCCTTTTTTAGTAGGTTTAGTAGTTTAATTTTTACTTTTATATGTTTTTGATATCGTAAATGAGGAATATTAGGTAGCTAGTTTTTATTAACATTTCTTAAAAGGGTAATTATTTTTGTCTCTCTTTTCTTTTTTTTTTAAGGTAGCTAGTTTTGTCATAATTTATTAAAAATAGATAAATACTTTTGTCAAAAGATTATCAAATAAAAGATGATGCTAACCACCAAAATAAGTCTAATCTTACTCACACCAGGTCAGCCTACTAAGAGGTAAATTACTCCCATTAAATATTTTCTCCATTCACAAATATTGAACCATCGACCTCTTACGTGTGTACCGAAGCACTCATGCCAAACACTTCTTGAAAAAGTTTTTTTTTTTTTTTTTCCTTTTTCATCTAACTTACCAAACACTTCTTGAAAAAAAAAATTTTGTGTTCCTTTTTCATCTAACTTCGTACAGTGAAGTGAAGTGCACATGTTATCATCCAGAATCCAACGTGATATATACGTGTATAATATGTTATTCAAATATTTAGGGTGAAAACTTGTAAGTTAAGGTGTGTGTGTATATATATATAGGTGAATTGAAATACAAGTGGCATGACCAATTTCAATGGGACACAAACACAGGTGCTGCACTAAAGTGAAGAGAGGGTTATGGTCTCCTGAAGAAGATGAGAAGCTTGTCAAATATGTCACCACCTATGGCCATGAAAGTTGGAGTTCTCTCCCAAAACTAGCTGGTAATTTATATCAATTTTACGCAAGTAATAATTGTGTTTTCTATAAATATTGATCGATAAATTGAAAGTGCAGGCTTACAGAGATGTGGAAGGAGTTGCAGATTGCGATGGATAAACTATTTAAGACCAGACCTCAAAAGAGGTTCTTTCTCCGCTGAAGAAGAGCAAATTATCATTGACATTCATAGAGTATTAGGCAACAGGTAAGAATCAGTTTTTCAACCAAAGAAGGGGAACTCTTGCAAAGTAATGCCAATTTAAATACCCATATTGAGCATTCTTTCTTCCTTTAGATTTTGGTGTTTTGTGAATAGCTATTATAAACAGATCACGCCTATTCAAATAGCTAATTTTACGGAATAAGCTCTTAATTTCGTTCCTCATCTTTATTTTTTATTTAGTATAGCCATTCTAATAATCTTTTATTTGTAAAAGATGGGCTCAAATAGCAAAACATTTGCCAGGAAGGACAGACAATGAAATAAAGAATTTTTGGAACTCATGCATAAAGAAGAAACTCATTTCTCATGGCTTAGACCCAAAGACTCACAACCTATTCCCTTCTCATCAAAGAAAAACCAATAAGGTTGTATCAAATTCCAATTCATCACAGATTGAAACAAGTAATTCTATTCTAAAACTACCTAGAACAGACTCTGAAATATCCTCACTGACCTCCTCTGATGATCAAAACCCCAACATTCTATGGACGGCAAATGATTCTATTACTTCTTGTTCAACCTCATCCTTTATCGACCCATTTGGATCTGGTTTTGGTGTAGTGGATGAAAATTTCTTTTTCGTGAAAGAGAAAGCAGACCAATGTAAAGGTGTGGATCAAATAGATGCTTCATTTGATAGCTCTGCCTTTGTTCCTGAGGTTGAGGAACCTACATTGTCGTCTACTTCAATGTGTGGTGAACTTTGGTATTTGGATGATATTGAATTGTACTTTTAGACCTCCAAGTATGTATAATTACTAATTGGTGGATTTTGCTTCCCCACCCCACAAGTTTTGTATGAAAATGTATGTCTCTATGTCTTGCTTGCTATAATATATATAAATGGTTCAATTTCTTTTTAATAATAAGAATATATATATATATATATATATATATACATATATGGTTAGAAGCCAAAAAAATATATGCTAAAAAGATTAGAAGCCAAATAAAGTATTGAAAATTAATACCTTGTCAAAATAGAGGTTTAATTGATAACATTACATGGGAGCTTGGAGGCAAATAATAATTTTGGAAACTAATTAGTCGTAATTAACATGAAGTTTCAATAATATAGTAAATAACACATTTGACTAAAATTAAAAATTAAAATACTAAACTAACCCTTTTGGTATATGGCTCATATACCGGGAATGTTGCTTGTATACCGATATATGGCTCGTATATCATGGTATATAAATATTCAACCAACAACGGATCCCGTTTAAATAATTAAAGCAATAAACTAAAAGAAAGTGTACCTTATTACGTCTTGACTTTCATAAAACAGCATATACTATAATTTAAGTTCAAAAAATGAAAAGTAAACGAATGGTAAAGGGAAATATATATATTGTAAAAGGAAAATAGAAAATATATGTCCTTTAAATAGATTGTAAACTTATATTAAGAAGACTAGAAAACTGGTAAATAATTATTTAGCAAAATTTAAATAAAGTCGAGAAATATGAGAAAAAGTATAGAATTAATATTCTGAACATGTTGCCAAGAAATGAAATTAATTGAATACTGAAGAGATTAAATAATTACGTAAACAACAGCGGAAACACAATTGGCAATTAGAAAAGTTCGCAAGATATTTTTGGTAATTAAGATTTAATATAAAAATGAGCAATTTATAAGCATATGGATAAATTTGGGCTTAAATATACTTTTGATTCTAAACTTCACATTTTCTTAAAATTTCATCTTCGTTTGAACTTTTTAAGAAAATCACTCTCAACTTTTCATCACTTTTTAAATTTCACTCTGAATTCAAAAATTTGTCTTAAATTGAATGAAATTTCCAGGTGGTCTCCAATTTTTGATTTTTCAGAGTGTTCGAAATGGGTTTTTGGTGTCTCTTGTGTTTATCCAAAGGAAGAAGATGATTCTCTTCTTCAAAATGGGGTTCCTCACCTCTCAAAATTTTTCTGGCCATAACTCATTGTTCCAAGTTAGATTTGGTTAAACTCTACATATCAGCAATGATGATCATTGGCGGTGGTGGCACAGAGTTGAGGTCTAGCGGCAGCTAAGTTGCTCTTTGTGAAGAAGCGGCTAATTTGCTCTTTAGGAAGAAGAAGATGAAAATTTCAATTTAGTGCTTAAAATTTTTTTCACTAATTTAAGTAGTATGTAATTTAAAATTAGTGTTAATTAAAGTCCCCATACTTTTAAAATTTATTCAATTTAAGATAAATTTTTAAATATAGGGTGAAATTTAAAAAGCAAAAAAAATTTTGAGAGTGATTTTCTTAAAAAGTTCAAACAAGGGTAAAGTTTTAAGAAAATTTGAAGTTTGGGGTGAAAAATATTTTTAAGCCATTAAATATGTTTTCATCAAATGTGTGGACAAATTCTCGATTTGCCAAATTAGTTGATAGAAAAAAAAATTGAAAATATAGTGATGGACAATAAATTTTGGAAAAATATTTTGGTTTACTTGAAGTCCGACACTCCCCTTATCAAGGTTCTTCATTTGGTGGATTCATAAATGAAACCCGTAATGGGTTTTACTAATGAGGAGATTGATCATGCCAAAGAAAAAATAGAAACAAATTTTAACAAATTTAAGAAGAGGTAAATTTACTTATTTTTATTATTTAATCTTATTTCATTTATACATTTTAATTTATTAAAAATTAACATATTAATATATTTTTCTTGAAGTTATAAAAAAATATGGGAGATTATTGATAAAAGATGGCAGGAACAACTTCACCATCCTTTACATACTACGGCATATTATCTCAATTCCCATTTTCAATGTAGTCCTACTTTTCGAGCTGATTGAGAAGTAAAGCGTGGTCTATATGATGTGATGGATTTACAACTGCTAATGTGTCACGATCGAAATCCTGGGTTAGTAGGATTTACTGTGTATAACGGGACACGCGTTAAATAATTAACTGTATAAATTGTAAATTAATAAATAGAATATGTAAATTTAAATTAATTTAGGACCAAATTGAAGGAAATAAAGATAAGGAGGACTAAAAAGGAAAATGGTGGATCAAACAGAAGTGAGGCAGAAGAAAGAAGGACTGAAATATAATTTTCAAGGGCATGAATGAAAAGGGACGAAAACCGCAGGGACCAAAATGATATTTTCATGCTAAGCTCACCGTAGCATCACGATTCCGTCAGGAATTGGCCGAAATTTCAACTGAGGATTGAAGAGAATTGAATGCTGATTAATTTCGTACCAAAATCACTGAAAACCGTTCGAA
>CATIWJ010006042.1:0-11410 GCA_949640765.1 Croton laevigatus | reverse complement strand
GTCAATTGTTTGGCAATTTTATTGTGTTCTTTCCTTATGCTAATGGATGATATTTTCAGTTTTCATGATATCAATACAAACTTATCGTACATTCTGACTTTCAGAAATGCCGATGTACCAATGAGGCAGAAGTATGTAAATTAAGTCATCACAGTGAAGGATTCAGGTGGCGCAATTCATATTTTCTCCTCGATGCACGTCTTAGGAGAGCGTATATTGTATTTTAAGCTTGGATTATTTTACTATGTTTATGCATTTGGATTATGTTTCTTATTAGTTCTGAACCAGTATTTTTTTGTCTTTATATACTGTAGGGGTATGGAAGGTATGAGTAACCATGGAAAACGTTGTAAAAATGCCTCTGCTACCTCTGATATACTGTAGATGCATCAAGCAACACTGATCGTAACACTAGAGCGCATTCAGGTCTACTGTCCTCTACTTGTGGGAACCTTTATGTTTTAAGAAGTTCAAGATAATAGTTAAAAGGACATAGTGTGTTGATTATGCCTGCTTATGTTTTCTAGTTTTGCTTTATTTTAATGGTATTTAGCACTTTAGTTTCATGCCTGACTGTAAGGCACAATTTAGACTTGTTTTCTGTATTTCTGCTTTGTTTTTAAGTGGGATATTTTGAATATTAATTTGTTTTTCTATGTATTGTGTTTGAATACTTTTGGATCTTTAATATATATATTTTTTCAACAATTTTAAATGTTACATTTTATTTTTTATTGGTATTATATTTTAGACTATATTTGAAAAATAATAATATATATGAATTAAAAAAATTAAATATATTTGCAACTAAATTGCAACCGAATTACAATCGAATTGTAATAGAAAAATAAATTAGTAAAATAAAAATAACGACCGAATTGCAACCGAATGCACAATGTAGAAATAGCAACCGATTGCCGACCGATTATATTTCGGTTGGTAATTTCCAACCGATTACGTGCCAATTATTTAGTGGAAAAAATACCAACCGATTTTGTAATCGGTTGCTAAATCACCAACCGAATAGCAACCGAACATATCGGTTGGTAATTACCACCGAATGTCAAGCGGACCAATTACCGACGAGCGATTTAACAACCGATTAATTCGGTTGGTAATCGGTCGGTAATTTTTATTCCCAACCGAATTTCATTGATTACCAACCGAATATTCGGTTGGTATATTTTTTTTCTCTTGTAGTGGATAAGATCACTGAGGTTGGCAGGGACAGGACCAGTCAATGAATTATTATCAAACCTTCTGTAGGTAAAAAAACATTGAAGACAGCAAACATGAGCTTAAGCAATGCCAACATTGAGAAAATGAAGTTTGACCTACAAATACTAACATAATCTCCAAAGTATTCATAAGACCAATGGAAGATGGAATATCACCACTAAGGTTGTTATTATCAAGAATCTTGACCAAATAAAAGATGAAAGGAAACAGAATTAAAGCCAAAAATGCATAAATGAGAATCAAGGCTCAAGTATTAAGTTCTACTTTATAAAAGAGAATCACATGAAGTGAAAGTTTCATTGGTCATTATGACTTGTTTGCACATTCAACTTGTGAAGAGCATTCCTTTATTCTCAATATAGTAAAATATAATGCAGAGGAAGTTCTACTGTAAACTTTTAGACTTTCAAGGAGAACAGCTAGTTTATATATAAAGCAAGCTTACAAATGTATGAGAGTCATCTCTGACCTGAAAAGTTCAGGTGGGATTTCACCAGAGAGCAGTTCTTTCCTAAATGACTGTCAATAAGTTTTACACATTAGTGCTTACAAAATAACATAACAAAAATAAAAGAATTCCAATCAGCCAGGTAGCACCAAAAGTTTTAACATACAAGTGTTGTGCCTTAAATAGCTTATCAAGACCAAGTCCAAGGTTGTCCCACAAGAGACTGGGATGGATCCATCAATCTTATTGTCAGTAAGATCCAACCAAGCAAGTTTAGATAGATTGCCAATTGAAGGTGGGATTGATCCACTGAACGCATTAGAAGTTACAGCTCTGCAATTAATAGCAATACAATCTTTTCAGAAATACAAAAGCATCTTTCTCAAGATTCATCCAACTAGTATGTAATTGTCTTACTATAAATAGAGAAACTATTGCAAGCTTAAAATCCTCACAAAATTTCCACCTCCTGCAGTGACCCTATTGAGTCTGGTATACAACCAGAAAAACTACAATCAACCACCATCCTACAATAAAAAGTAAAGTGTTTTGAGTCAATTAAAGCCTGTGAATAAATAGGGCTAAAGATATCAATCAATAGGTTAATGAAAACAATAAAATGTTCTTACAAGCTCTTTAGCTTCTTCAAATCCCCAATTGAAGCTGGAAGCGGTCGTCCTAATTCCTTGTTGTATGACAAACCCCTAGAAATGGATGTAAAAATGCACATAATCTGATGAAAATAAATTATGAGATAAATACTAGGAATCATCAAACAAGACTTACAGACTCTCTAGTTCTGAAATTGATGAGATATCTCCTAAAATCTCTCCTGTCAATTGCATGCTGGGTAATTCTCTGCAATTAACAAAAGAATGATGATGAAATTTCAGATACGAAGAAGAGAAATTGAAGAAACAAAATTCAAACCATAAAATGCGAAGAAAAAAACTTCTCTTTCTCTTCCTGTTTTTCATTTTCTGTAGATTTTTCATACAACATTTCTCTGCAAATCTCTCCATTTTGCACATAAGAACAAGATTACAAGAACTCTCCCGCCCAGTGGGTTTTTCAACATTGAAGGTATTTTATTATCTCGCCCTTTTAGTTTTTAAAATAGACTATTTTATTTTATTTTTTTTCTTCATGTGGCTAAATTAATATGTTCTTCTATTAAATAATATGTTATTTGCATTAATTTTCTAATTAATTCCCTATAAAATAGTTGAATGCCAAAAACTTTTAGTTTTACGAAAAGGGTATGGACGTGAGCCTGCTTGTCACTTTTATTTTTACTTTTATTTTTTTAAATAAATCAATAGATTTTCTATACAGACTTTCAAGATCAAATGTAATGTATCAAAAATTTTAGATTTTAACTCTATATTGTAAATAAGACAAAATAACTTATACCGTTAAATTTGTAGTCGTATCTAAAGTGTAATACAGAACCAAATGAAAACAGTTACTATTATATTTGATCTCAAGACTCTGTATAGATGAAATACTAATTTATTTTCAGAAAAAATAAAAAGAATGGCCAGACACTCTCCAAGAGAGTTTTCTAGCCATGCTCTTAGTTTTAAGTCTTAGCAATTCATAAACAATTACCAAATATTATTAAAAAATAATTAATAGTTATTCAGATAATTAAACACTATTCAAACACGTCAGTTATGGTCAGCCTGCCCTTTGGTTGCAAAAGAAGCTGAAGTAATTGGAGTAAAATATAGAGAAAAAAAAAACCTCTAGCTCAAATTGTTAAAGTTAGGGGTGTCAAACAGGTCGTGTCGTGTCGGGTTCGTATTCGTGTCAAACAAGTTCGGGTTGAAAACCCTCCAATCCTAGCCTGACCGGTTTAGATAAACAGGTCAGAAAGCTCAATCCTGACCTGATTTGTTTAATAAACAGGTCAAACAGATCGACCTGATCTATTTAAGCTTTTTGTCTTTTTAAAGATAAACGGGTTAAACAGGTCAATCTGAAACCCATTTAACCTATTAATTTCAGGTTGATCTTAACCCATTTAATCTATGTATCATGATTTTAATATTAAATCCTAATTCAAAATCAAACATTATTAATTTTATGTATTTTTTTTAACAAAACTAATTTTATGTACATACAAGACATAATAATAATAATAATAATAATAATAACAATAATAATAATAATTATTATTATTATTATTATGAACAGTAAACAGGTTATACAGGTCGACCTACAGGTTGAGTTTTTCAACCTGAACCTAACCTATTTATTTTCAGGTTGGATTCGTGTCGACCCATTTAATCAAACATGTCGAAAATCTCAACCCTAACCTGCTATTAGCAGGTCGGGTTCGTGTCGGGTTAGCAGGTAGTGTCAACTTTTGACACTCCTAGTTAAAGTGATATACTTTCCTGTCAAGAGTTCCAATCTTAATTCAAAAAAAAAAAACCTTAATTTGCCTTAAAAAATAAAATAAAATTTTACATGGACGTCACGCGTGAATTATTGCAACGTATGCCTTCCCATTTATCCCCGCAAGGATTATCACCTTGCCAATTTGATGGTGTGTTTTCAACGTTTCCTTTAGTGCCTTTAACGAAATTGCTGCATGCAACAACAAACAACACACTAACAAATTAGCCTAATAGTTCTTTCTTCTTGCTTGCTTTCCAATTTACAAAATTATATTAGAGACTTAAACATTAATACTACCATATATATGTATTTTTTCTTTTAAAAAGAAAAATAAGTAGTCATTGTACTCCAATGATAATGCTACTGTTTGTTTGGTGAGAATTTTAAACCTTTGTTTAGAAATAGAGAATTCATAGTTTACAAGCGGCGCAAAACTATGGAAGATGGAACCTTGGTGAGTGGATATTTTCTCATTCTTAAATTTAAACATTTGATATTAGCAAATATTTATTCATATTTTAAATTTTTACTTGTACAATTCATGAAAACAGTATTAAAAATATAAATAATACAGATATTCTAGTTAAATATCCAATATTTTTCTATAATATATGCAAATTAATTATTTCCTTATAAGTTCCATTGGGACCTTTATTTATGGACGAAATTTTGACCAACTGATTATTTGACCAGAAAATTTCAAATTAGACATTTTTTCTGGATAAAAAGGAGTAGGGAAGAAAATAAAAATGTTGATTTCAACATAATTTTTTCTTGTAATCTTTTTTATAATATTTTGTTCTTATTTTTTGTTTTTATGACAAGAAAAATAATTAGGTTGTAGCAGTAGCTTCTCTACCAAAAGAAATAGCAGCAGGATTACATCCAAAGCAAAACAATGTGATTATTACTGCAATCAGATGGGTTATGGAGAAGCTAGAAGATTATTCTTGCATGTTAACTTATGTTGTTCAATTAATTTTTTTTTCAAAAAAAATACTATATATATTTCATGTGGCACAATTTTACTGGTTAAAATTTTTTAAAAAATATTACTGTAGTAAATTTGAAATTGACAATAAAATTTTTATTTTTATTACAGTTAGATCCTGCTGGATGGCTGCCCAAATGCTTTGTTAATAGGCTTAATAGAAAGCTTCTAAAGATAATTTGAAACTGACAATAAAATTTTTATTTTTATCACAATTAGGTGATACATGATCAATAAATATGTTTGTCTCAAGCTGAAATATCTTATATATTAGGAAATATTATTATTATTAAAATATTTTTTAAAATAAATCTGAATTAATTATAATTAATCATATTACAGTAGAAGAGTTTTACTTCAATTAAACTAACCACTCCTTTACATAGCAAAAAAATTATTGAAAAATCACCATAACAGAAAACTCATGAAAACAAACCAATTCCTGAGTTGTTCATTCCGCGACTTCCGATATACTAGTATTTGCTAACATATACGCAAACTCATCCACACCAAATTAATAATGCATAAAAATAAAATCACGTTTTTCAAAGCTGTTTCCATTTTTCCATAGCAAAGTTTTTCCTTTAAGCTTCTTTCCTTTTTTTTTTTTATTGTAAAACTTGTTGTACTTGCTAGTAATGGAAGAAAAAGGCGAAGAATAGTTTCAATTTAGATTATTAATTTGTGTGATTTTGAAATCTGTAGGTTTAGTTTTTTTTTTTTTTAGAGAGAGAGAATAGATCTAAGGGAGTTGAATGTGTATGTTTTTTTCACGGAAATTATTTTGGGGATACATGTCACTGTTTGATTGCTTTGCCGCTGTTGTAGCTGCTTCTTTGAATAGAAATCGTATAATATATTAAGGGAAAAAGATAAATTAATGGCAATAAAATAAAATTTTAGGGAATTAAATTTTTAATTATACATAAAAATTTTAACTTTTTTTTTTTATTCTTGTTTGAGATATCTCAGTCTGAAATATCTAGCATTACTCATACATGATTCATGATATTTTCTTCTTCTTTTTTTTTTTTATAAAAAAGCTTTATATATTATATATAGAGTCATAATTATATTAATTATAATTTCATCTTTTTATATAAATATTATTTATTTCAATTTCATCTTTTCATATTTTTGTAAATTTTGTAAAAATAACTCTTACCACACAACAAATATTTATTTGTATACAAATAAAAATAATAAAATATGAAGAGTTAAAAAATAAAATTATATTTTTTTACTTATCAATTAATTTTGATCACCTCATTTAAGCTAACATATATATATATATATATTTTAATAATTTAAGCTAACATACATTATTGTAACATATATTATGTTTTTTAAGAAAAACTTTATAATGATTTAATTGTATAGTTGGATAAATGGACTTGAGTTTGAATTTTGTCCTTTTTACTTGAACTTAAATAATCATATTACCTCTATTTTATTAAATTTGAGACTTTAGGGCATTTAAGTATTCCTAAATAAGTAAGATTTTTGGAACTTTTTTTTGAATTAGGACAATTACACTATTTATCTTGTAGTAGATGTAATTTGTTTTTAGTGCATGTGAGGTCTATTTTTTTTTATCGAGTGAATGTAATTTGTCTTCATATTTTATTTTTTCCTAACCAAAAATTATGTCAATTTTGGTGAATATTCAAATAGCCTACTTATAAAACTGTAATGTATGAAAAAAATGAACATGCACTAAAAAAGTTCATATATACAAATCAACTTTACAAATTTTGTGAATGTAATTTGCATTTATTTATAATTATTTTGTAAGAATGCTAGCTGAAGTCATTTCAAAAGTGATTATTTAAACAATCACTTTATCATTGATTAAAAAAATATATGGATCTTATTTTAATCAAATAAATATATTAAAAATTAGTTATTTATTATTTTTCAATTATCTTTAAATTAATTATAAGTTTTCTTGCTTCTTCAAATTCATTTCAATCTATAATAAAACGATTATTAGACAATCACTTTTAAAAATGACTGCAGCTAGCATTTCTCCTTTCTTCTTATTTTCTCGCACTCTCTTTTCTACCTCTCTCATTTATACTTTTACTTGTATTTTATTCTTATCAACCTATTTTCTAGGAAATTATTATTTTAGACAATCATCTATATATATATATATATATATTTCAATGACTTCCCGTAATAACTATTAATATTTGTGAATTATTTGATATTTTTTCTTTTATTTTGAAGCTAAATGTAAATACAAATTATGTAAAATTATGAACAATGAAGGATCAAATTTCAATTTTTTTTTTAAAAAATTAGTATGCAAGTAAATAGTTTATACTGAAACAATAAGTCCAAAGATTAGGTGAATTAACTAATTAACACAGCATGGTCATGTTGCAACCAAAATAAAATTGATCTTATCAATTAGTCTTCTCTATTTCGATCTTATTATCTTAGGGTGTGTTTAGCAAAACTTGCTCTTTGAGTAGCTATTAACTATTTATAGTAGCTATTTACAAAATGTCAAAAGCTAAAAGCTACATTGGTTAATCTATGATAAAATACTACTTAAACAACTAAAAGCTATGACGCTAAAAGCTACTTTAAAAACTGATACTGAACACAGCCTTCAAGTGTTCAATTGTTTTAACAAGAGTTTATTTTCATAAATATTACAGAATATAATATGTAATTTTTTTATTTAAAAATTTGAGAATTAAATATAGGGCAAACTAAGTGGATAGCGCAATTATAAGTTTCATATTTATAAAATAGAACAAAATATGTTTAGCACATAATAGTTTAGAGAAAAAAATATACCTATAATACCCTCTATGCACACTTATCATATAAAAAATTTTTTTTTCCTTTTCAAAGACAAAAAAAAAGTATGCGCATATAATAGTCGAAAAAAAGAGAATATAAATTTATATACTTGAGTGTACAAAATCACCGAAAATTAAATTTATTTTCTCTTATTTTATTCCATTCACCAATTTATAAATTTATTTTCTTTTATTTTTGTTATTTATACACTCAGGTATATAAATAAATTTATATTCTCTTATTTCCTGATTATTTGGTGAGCATACTTTTTTTAATTCTTTTATATGCTATTTAAAAAAAATAAAAATTTTAATTTAACTAAGTAAATAATACATATTTATAAAAGAGAAAAAATAGTATTAACCTAATTAAAATATAAAAGTATTATTTATCTAAACAAAATTTAAAAATTGTGTCTAGTATAATTTAAATTTGATTTGAAAATCTAATTTTAGTGGGCTAAGAAACTTGAAAAAATCAATTGGGCTGGGCCGCCCTAAGGCTTGGTTTGGAGAGTTCTAAAAACATTAAATTTGTTATATGAAAAGAATTATTCATATCTAATAAAAAAAGTAAGATTTATTCAAATAACTAGCATTTTTTTCTAAATCAAAACTTGAATCTAGCAGCCTACAATAAAGAACGGGCTTTGGGGAACACAAGAAGGTTGTTATTTATGCAAAATAAAATGAAATGATGGCTGCTGTTGTATTTAGCCCCTAGAGCATTGAACTCCAATGTTCTTGCAATAAAAGCCCAATTTAATATCAAACATCAAGAGTTTTGATGTACCAAAATCTAAGACATGATCTTCATTTGCGACTCTGTCACTTTGTTTGTAATTGCTTCAATCACTTTAATGTTGCAGTGGGTATTAATTTTGAGGTACGAAAATCATTCATCTTTTGATTTTGCAAACATGTAAAATAGCATATATAGTTACTCTGACATATTTGTAAATATATGCAAGAATATATTTTTAGTTTCTAACATAAAAGACGGTGCAAGAATTATGTAAAATTATTATTAAGTAAATGCAAGAATATATTTTTTACCTCCTGTTTTATTCTTTTTGAAGAAGCTGCCTTACCATCATTTGACACTACTATTTTCCTTTTCCCTTTGTTTTTGTTTGTGTCAACCATGTTTTTGCAGTTTTGATAAATCTGTAAGTGAACATAAAATATGAATTTCAGAATATAAATTTTTTTTATTTTTTTTTAATGAAATAATTTATGTTAAGTTATTTACTTGCAAATATATTTGCATTAATATCTAAAGACCCAAGGAAATAAGTTTATTTTTTCAAATTTTTTACTAAATTAAGGTAAAAAGCAGGTTCTAAGTTTCATACTAAGCAAGAAAACAAATAAATGGCCTAATAATATACGAATTAACACCTAATATTTGGGCTTTTTTCTGAATAGATCCTTAGCATTTGCATGTGCACAAATTAATACCTTATGTTTATATTTATGTGCAAATCAACACCTTGTTTGTCAGAGCATTATTTAGGGATCAAACTGTAATTTTTAGACAATCATCACTTGTGTAATTTTCCATACCCAAAAATCTCATTTTTTATTTCAGTACCGATCGAAGCAAATGAGTACAAAAAACTGAAATACTCAACAAGCCCAATTTAAAAATTGTCTTATTTTCCCGTTTGGTTTCAGCCTGTGTGTTGTTGTGGCATTTAATGAACTGTATGACAACAATGCTGGTTTTCAAGTGCATATACCATTTTGAAAACGAGTATGGTGATTGCAGCGTTGTGCACTGCTATTTTGGTGGGTTGAACGTTGAAACACCAATCACAAATCGTGAAAGAGACGATTCGGGGGTACCTTATTTATAGTTGGTTTTGATCATTTTCTCAATGTTATGGATTCAACGGATACAAAGTGGTTCCGATTGAATGCTATTCTGAAGATGTAACTGGCCATTCTCTACAGTGATACCGTCTTGAAACAAAATCTCTTATAATTTGAATTTAGAAAATGGTATTGTTAAAGCATGCTGTTCAGCCACTGGCTTTAAAGAGGCTTGTCCATAGATGGAAATGTGGGTCAAACCTTCTACTTCTCTAGTTCGACGAGGTGGTAGATCATAAGTATTTGCTCGGGATCGTTGAAGATGATGAACGAGATGAAATCAGAGATCACCTGGATGTGTTCCCATTATAATATTTAATAACATACCATCTTGAAAATTAGTGCATCTTACTAAGTCAAAATGCTGTTAACTGATTTAGTTTTATGTTCCTATTTTTCTGTAATAGACTTAGTCAGTGCAGATTTTACGTAAGTTAGTTTCATAAGAATCTTTTATGTTTTGAGTCTTTAAATTCAGCATAACATGTAATGTTTCATGATTAAGGCAATAATAATCAGTTTATTCTCCAAATATCAGATCTGTTGTTTGTCTTTCTACAAAGTTATTCACTATTTTATTTTATGGTATCAGAGCTTGAATTAAGAACTTCGTGAAAGATTATTGCTCTGTTGGAAATAAGCAGTAAAAATAACGGCACTTAATTAATTTAAATAATTATAATACACACCACAATACAAAAATAGCACTCAAAGAAAATATTTCTCACACACCCCAAAATTATTTTTCTACTATTTTCTAAACCCAATTTTAGGACCCTCTCCTAAAACTTCACTCAAACCTCTACACAACTATTTAGTTGTGATTTTTCTCCTTATTTTCCTATATCGTGCTATTGGAAGAGCCCTTTATTTATAGTGCATAAAAAGACTATGAACACAAGCTTTTCTTAGTAAAAAAATGGAGGTTGGTGGAACTTGATGGAGGCTTCAACAATGAATACAAGACTAGGTGAGTTGTTATAGAAGTGGGTTGGTGGAAATACTACAAAGAAGAAATTGGAAACTTAACAAACTCAACACTCCTACCACCATTTTTCAATCTTGATTTGACAATGAATTTTAACACCTGCTTTGTCAACTTCACGACCTCCCACCTGCTCTGTCATCCTCATGAGCTACTGTGAACGAGAAAGAGCTCGTAACTCTCATGACCAAGAAACAAAAGAAACGCAAGCATGAGACACATATACGGTTTATTAAAGGCATATGATATGGTTACTTATTGAAGAAAATAAATTAGAATAGTTAAACAAAAACAAAACTTATAATAGAAATATAACTCCAAGCGCACGCGAAAATATTCCAATTTCATCATCCAGCATCCAAAAAGAAAGCTAGAAATATCCAAGGTGAAGAATCAAAAGGAACTGAACTAAAAATTGTTTATTGAGATTTTCAATTTTAAATGTGAGTTAGAGATATGGGAGTTAACTAATTCTAGAATCAAATATTCTAAAATATCTCTCGGATATGTTAAACTGATCAAATACAACGACACTAACAACAAATGGTTAAAAGTGAAAGACAAGATAAAATCCCTCCGAACATTCTAATTTTCTTTAAATTTCAACACTAATAGTAAACAGTTAAAAATTGACATAACTATATTTTTAG
>CATIWJ010006023.1:0-12087 GCA_949640765.1 Croton laevigatus | reverse complement strand
TTGGCATGGCGCAGAACATTAGTATTGGTAAAGATTGCTAAATAGAAAACAACAGCAGCAGGTAAAAACTTCTTAGCATTTTCATATGTGAAGGCATCATGATGCAAAAATCCTAATTTACCAAAAACCCACACACCTAATGCAGATGTCAAGTACTGCAGAGCAGTTAAAAGGCCTGGAAAGTTGAATGTTGTGATGGCGAACTTGTTAATCACAGCAAGCAAACTTGAACAGAGTGCATAACCCAACACAAGACTGCTGGTGGTTAATTGCTTTGAGGAATCGATTCTAATCGAACTCATTTGCGAACCCTTTTGTGTATTTCAAAGAATAGATATGATTTGAAGGACAATTTAGGAGATCGTCCTCAACAATAAGGTAGAGATAGAAATAGTGAGGTTTGGCAGAAAAGCGTACATTTAATGCGAAATTAACTAAATTGACTTCATGAATATCGGTTTTATTTATCAGCGTGATCTGGGAGAAAAATATGAGAGAAAAATCAAGTGCGGTGGCGCACAGATTCAACGGATCAAATTGCTAATTAAAATAAGAAAGAGAGACTTTACGTGTTTGAGTGAAAATTAGAGGCTGAAAGAGTGGAATGAAATAAACGAAGACGAAGACTTTAGAGAGAGAGAGGGATCACCGACACCATTACAAAGCAGATCTCCAAGGAAAACAAAAGGGACAGAGATTTTTGTTTTGTGGGAGCGAAGACAATTCTTCTGTTATTGGTACGAGGGAAGGGTTGAAGGAGGATTTTAGGTTCCACAACACGGCATCGTTTTGAAGCCTGCACGCACGAAGGACTAAATTACTGTGTTTATCACTTTGCATTTAATCTCAACTCAGTTTTTGCAGTATTTGGAATTTAACATTTTGACAGGGTGGTAGGTTGGTCCTTGTCCACATCTATAAGATCAACCCAAAGCGGGACCGCTTAACGTAAGTTGTTTTTCCTTTTTTTTAACATATTTTTTAAGGTGTTGATTAACTCTTTAAATAGTTATTAATTATTTATAAAATATTAAAAATTACGGAGATTAATTTTTTATAAAATATTATTTAAATAAATAAAAATTATTTTATAGAAGTTATAAAAAATAAATTTATTATAAAAATAAATTTTAATACTTCGATCAATAAAAATTTTAAAACTATTTTAAAAATTATTGTCTAACACATATTTAGTCTCCTTATTTTATATAGTATTACATAATTTAGTTTTCTTTTTTTTATACCATAGTTTTTAGTCTTTTTTATTTTGTTATTTAATTTTTATGGACTTTACACCTGTAGAATTCTGAAAAGAGACAAATATATCCAATTAAATTATTCTTTTAACAAACAGGGGGCAACAAATATTGATTGTTCATAAAAGGGTTTTTTTTTTTTTATTTTAACGAGTAAACAAAGCTGTTTTACAATGGACAAACCAACCCTCTCCTTTTTTTTTTTTTTTTATTTCTTTCTATTCTACGTTGCTTACTGTTACTTCTCTTTTTTTTTTTAATAATCCTTCCCTTGCTATTTCTTTTTTTTTTCCTCCCTTCTAATTAGGAATGTGCATCAGTCGAATTCGGGTCAACCCAAAATCGATTTCAAAACCCAAAATTGCCCTTATATGAAGCTCCAAACCAACCCTATAAAACTTTCAGGCCCCGACCTTATTAACCCTCAAATTTCAGGGCCCGACCTAAATAACTTGAATTAAAACAGGTAGAACAATGAAAGCGAAAAACAGCTTGTGCAAGTAGTCCAAAATCACAAGAGGGGAGTGAAAAGGAACAAATTATGGCAAATGGTCAAGTGAATCTACAGAAGGCAACTTAGAGTGAATGAAAGCAAGGAACAAAATAGAGTGTGGAATCCAAAAAATTAATTAACAATAATTAACAACTAATACAAAAAAAAAAAAAATTAAATCTCAAACTTACAGATCTACCATCTACACAAGATCGGTGGCTTTTTCGCAAACTCTTACTGGTGTTGCAAACGAAAGCGGTGGAGGAAGATGAAAGAGAAGCTGCAGTAGCATCTTGAAGAATCTATGTTGCCAACAACCACCAAGAATTTGGTCGTGGGTTTTGTCGACGTCGTAGAGGCTTTTTCATCACAACCATCATCATGGCCCTCTACCGGTCTCATCCCTCCACCATATGAAATCACATACACTGCCAACCTGGACTGGGATTTTGGGTTTTAAGGCTCTTATTTTCTTGAAAATAAAACCAATCGATTTGAGATCAAGAATGAAATAGAGAGAAAGGGATTGAGAAAACATATACAGATTATAACACCTCTTAATCCGACTATTTACAATCGAACTAAGTTGTGTCACATCAAATATTACATGGTATACATATCATATCTAAATTTGTTACAAAATATATGTACTTTTTTTTTCCCTTCTAAATTGTCCTTTATTGATTTTAACTTCATCTTCACAGTATATGTTAATTTAAGTTCTTCGTGTTCCTGATGCTATCTGATAGTTCCAGTTCATTTCACTTCTTTTCGGAGACTTACAAGTTCAGAATTAACTAAACTTGCTGAGTGATTATGCTCAGTCGATAATTTAACTAAAGAAAAACATAAATAATTTAAATGCACATACATAATTAAAAATATAATTTAAATAATAAACGATACATAATAAAATATTCGTCAAATAAAATTGCTCTTTAAAATAAATTAAATTTCGTTATTAAAAATCTTGCTTAATTTGCTTTACTAGATATTCAGACGAACCTACTTTAGAATAAACTCACCTATTAACTATATTACCAACTGGCTACATTATTTCTTTAGATAACACACCAAATTGTTACATTACTCACTAATGAAATGGCTACTTAAATCAATTGTCACCGCAATCATTCACAACTGTCATCGCCGTAACAAGTCAATAGCTATATATCAAAACTCAGGATATGATCGATCATTCCCTACATTAACTTAGTTCAATTAAATCCTAATAGAGCTTAAAATATTTTTCTCATAATTTTCGATTTTCCAAAATCAATAATTTTAATCATGAAATTCAACATAGATAATGATTCCAAACATCAACATTTTCAACATTTATAGTTATTCCAAACTCATATTTTTCATTAACATTTTTATATGAAATATTTATTTAGAATCATATTTTTCATCACTATATTTATTTCAAAAATATTATTTTAATAATTATAGTTAATTATTTTAAAAAAAATACTTTTACAAAATAAATCTTTCTTTATTTTTAAATCTTATTCATAAAATTATTTTCTAAAAACTTTGATTTTTTCCAAAATAAACTTAGATACTTTTTAGATTATTTGATCTTACTTAAACTATTACTTTTATTAATACTTGTAAATAACTTGATTTAGTAAAATATTTAGGTGGTAACTTATAAATATTTTTTTTAAAACCCAATTTGTATATATATACTTATATACTTATATTTACCTATATTTACTATTATTTACTTTCAAAATAACTATTCTTAATAAATTATATCTTTTAATAAAATAATAATGAATAATTAATAGTTTATTAGTTTTTTTAAAAATATTATTTTGTCATAATCCACATGGGTGGTTCCAACTAAAAATCTCATTTATTTACTTTTCATAATTTTTAGCTTAATAGTAAAAATCATAAGAATAAAATAAATCATAAATCTCAAAATTAACCATCAACAATAAATTCAAAATAAATAATGTAAAATACTTAAAACCATGCATAAAATGAAATTTTAAAGATTTTCACAGTTAAAGTATCAAACCTCAGTCTCTTTAAGTTTTCAAGTCCTTATTTTTTATGTCATCGGACTGTCCTTTGTCCTATCATTTCTATTATTTCAAGGTCATAAGGTATTTGTCTAAAGATTGTCTAACAAATAGTCCAATTGTTAAGTATAAATTTTTAGTTTGGATCTCTTTTAATTTAATTGTTCAATTATTAAATAATTGGATCCTTTATTATTTTTTTTCCCCTTAATTAAAAGTCCAGTTAAAAGATTTTTTATTTAAAGATATCCTTTACAAATTAAAATCTGTTTATTACCCAAATATAATTTCATTAACTAAGTATCAAATTAAATTTTATTATTAAGTCCATTTAAATAAATAAATTCTAAATAATTTACTCTCTAATATTTTATATCAAATTAAACCCATTTAGTAGTTTTTACCATATTTATAGTCATAAATAATATCCTCATAATTAATTTAGGTCCCTAAAATACTTAATTAACAAAAATAAAACTCAATTTAATTAAATTATTAAACTGTTGAACCTAATTGAAGAGTTATTTAAAGTTTAGGATTAATAACCAAAATGGAAGGGCAAAATTGAAAAGAAACTTGAGACGGCAGGGCTTGACCATTATTGACTGAAAGATCTGAGTGCCGTTTGGTAAAACGCGGAGGGACCGTTCTGAAATTGTCTAGAATAGTGGGTTTAAGTGGCAATTTCAAAAAAAAAGTGGCCATTCCGCGCGTTTTGGGCGCTGACCTAACCAAAGGTTAGATCAACTTGAGCTAACTAGACTACACTTTGAATCAGACCATCATCTTCTTCCTTTCACTGGGCCTGCAACGCGGGTCTTGACCCATTTCTGGATCCGACTACTGGCAGCATTTTCGGCGACTGATGACGGCGAGATGGTTACCGATCAACTCCCCTCTTTACTGCTGGTTAACTCGTGACCTCCAAGTAGACGAACGATAGCCGGAATTTGAAGAAACTGAGTTTGAAGGTTTCAGGTTATTTTAACGGGGTTAATAAGTACCCGACTGATTCTATGTTGTCCGGGCACTATTTAGGGAATTTTTTGTGTCTAAATTGTTTGTCAGAAACTCAGGAGGTGATTTTCGTCCTTATTTTGTGAAGATGATGCATTGAATGAAAAATGGGTTTAAAATTTTTCTTCTACCTTCTGTTTGAAACGCAGAACCCCAAAATCTTGAATTCTTCCTCTTTTTTTATGCTTAATTATGTCCATACTGTTTCTATAATTATCTTCTCAATGATTTCCTGACAAAAAACTATTGCATCATTTGGTATTTTCCTACTTTTAATTTCTTTCACTCAATTTCCTTTTCTTTCTTCGTCCATTACGATTGTTGTATTATTTTTATTTTATTATTTGTTATTTTATTTATTTTTTAAATTAATTATTATTAAAAATATCTTAAAATTAAAATGACTAAAATACCATTTACTATTTCGACAATTTACATGAAATTTTACTGAACTAAATTTTGATTTACGGTTTCATCGTATTTTACCGGTATCGGTAAAAATAAAAAATTACCTCTGTAATGAAATCTTATTAAAATTATGCTCAAACCGCTCGTCTCGGAGTCTAGATTCTAAATCTCAATATTTTAGAACCTAATTCCACACCTAAAATTTTTCGAGAGTCAAAATGACAAAAATGCTCTCAGAGTCGGAAAATATAATATTATGCTCAGAACGTTCGTCTCATCGTCCTGAGTATCAATTGAACATTCAAATTAGTTAATTAACTTATTTTGAGAAAAATTTTCACTTAGTCCAAAAATTATTGGT
Source organism: Croton laevigatus (assembly GCA_949640765.1). Taxonomy (NCBI): domain Eukaryota; kingdom Viridiplantae; phylum Streptophyta; class Magnoliopsida; order Malpighiales; family Euphorbiaceae; genus Croton; species Croton laevigatus. The sequence continues at coordinate 6,519 of CATIWJ010006023.1, read as the reverse complement.
GAATTACAATTTGATCCTTATACTCTTTTACACTTTTCAAATTTAGGCTGTGACACAGATAGATAGAGGAATGGCTGAGGGGCAGGAGGAAGAGAGGAACGGTTGAGATGGTGAAGGTGAACGTAAAGGCCAGAGGAGAGATCGGACCTGGAGTGGCATGGCATGGCGGAGGTGAGGAGAAGGGGAAAGAAGAAGGAGTGGGGTGACAGATGGAATGGAAAAGACGAAGGAAGGGTTAGGTTTTGTTGGATCACAAATTCAAAACGACGTAGTTTAAGGTAGTTACTCGAGCGGGTTGGTCGGTCGGGTCGGTTCTTCGTCGGGTTAAGGCTGAAAACCCGAAACTCGAAATTTTTCTAAATCTTCAACTCAAACCTACCCAATTAAACTGAACTGATCACCTCGGGTCGATTCGGTTCAATCGGGTTATTCTGATGGTTCGATTTTTGCACACCCCTACCTTTAATATGTATCAATTTAACTTGAATTAATTGGCCAAATGCACCTTTTCTCCCTTGAGCTTTGAACAAAATTTTTTTTTGACTTTGTTAATTTTGCAAATGACCTAATATGTCTCCGAAGTTTAAAAAAGTTTTTTTTTTTTTTTACCCCTAGTCATGTTGGCAATGGAGATTGTGAGCTCAAGCGCTAGGTAGTGGGTGATAGCTGACAGCGTTGATCAATAAAAGTTTAATTCTGAAATTTTTAGAAAAATCTTATTCATTTTTATCCAAAAAAGACTCAATTGAAAGAAGGATAAACTTTCAGGGATACTTTATAAATAATCCAAAAATATTATCTTCAACATTTAGAAAACCTAGCCTCTAAACTTTAAAGATATGCTCCGTCACAGTCACCGTCACTACCTGCTCCTTAATTTCCTTCTCCGCCAGCCAAAAATTCAGTAATAAAATCTCAAATCAAATTCATAACGCCATAATCAAACTCATAATATGGACAAACAAAGAAAAAAAAGATTTTAAACTTGCTATAATCCCGATTAGAAGCAGTTTTCAATGAAATTCATACGAATCTAAATTTTTTTTTATTATGCTGAACCCTGCTAGATCAAAGGAAGCTATGAAATGGTTAGGCAAAATAACAATAAAAATCACATGGGATGTGAAACTTGCAATAATTATATTCGCTGGTATTTCAGAAATAGAAACCTCAAATGCAGTGAAATATGTGAGATTCAAATGCTGTATTGATGATTTTACAAAACTTCATTAAATTAGTAGCCATTACTCCACATAAATCAGTTTCCCTATATGTTAAATCCAATAAATTATGAATCTTCTACTGCTTTCTGCCATTACAAAATTTTCTAATTAACCACCAAATACTTTATTTTCATGTTTTGAAAATCCAGATTTCAAATTTGAACCACAACATAATGATTCAACGTTTTTCACCATACCTCACCATTTTCTAATAAAATAAACCAACAAACCAATAATAGCTCTGGTCATGGTTTTAGAACTATGGATACGGCTCTGGAATCGGCAGTTCATAATTCCAAAATTATTGGAACCTTAATTGAACAGCAGGCCAATGGTTCCTTAATGGTTATGGAACCAACATCTTATTGTTCTAGTTCTGGTTCTTTAGGCAACGGTTCTGAACGATCCTTAGTGATTCAATCGGCGGTTCCGATCGATTCAATTCTAATCTGTTCAACATCTAGTTATGATCAGTTCAACCACTAGTGGTCTAAAAATTGTTACGATTTGAATTTTTGTGAAACCAGAACTGAAACGTGTTGTGCTGCCATGATTTCAGTCCTTCACGACTCCAGTTCTTGGTTTCACTTCTAATTTTTGACAGTTCAAAACAGGCGATTTTCAAACGGTTTGAACGTTACTTTACCAGGCCTACGCAATAAAACGTACCAACCAAAAGACTCGAAAGAAACTCATGCGGTACATATACCAAATATAGTAAGTAAACAATAAATAGGAAAAGAAAACAATTGAAAATGATTAAGGGATATTGACCCACGACGAAGTAAGTCGGAAAATGGGTGGAAGTTAAACAAACGAAAAAATTAAAAGAAAGAAAGAAAAAGAAAATCAAAGAGTTGAAGATAGCTTGAAAGAAGAGAGAAAAAAAAAAAGATGAAACTTTTCTTTCATCGTTGTAGTTGTCGAGTATTGGAGTTGGTTGAACTTATTATGTGAAGCGAGCTGCTGATCATATACACAACAAAAGCACAATTTAAGCATGGACTTGGCCTTTTCTCTATGTGCTTTATCAAACCCTATTCTAATGGAGGTATGGGTGTCGTGGTGGTCGTGGTGGCAAATGAGTCAGCGAGCTGGATAAGGCATAGTTGAGAGGGAGAAGAAGGAAGTGGGTTTGTGGAAAAAGGTTAGAGAAAGCGAAGGGTTTTTTTTTTAATAGGAGAAAGCGAAGGGTTTGATTTGTCAAATTTCTAAGTTGTTTGCATTTTTTGTGAAGTGGCATTATTGCCATCTCATTCGTTCCTTGGCCCACATTTTAGTCTTTCTTGCCATGTGGCCGGAAAGTTAAAGAACTTGAAAATTACATTTATAAAAATAAATTTCTAGCTAGACAAAATAGAAAAATTAATTAAAAATTTTTTAAAATAAAAGTTAATATTTGACATAGTCTAAAATTGGTTTAATAGACCATGTATAGCTGAAGCTTAAACAATATCTTTCTTCAATGTTCAATGGTCTAGAAGTTTATTTTTCATAAATATCAAAATTTTATATTTGCACGATTACATGATAGATGTATAGTGAGTGGTAGTGCATTTATATAGATGCAGCTATTTCATTGAAAATGAATGCATCTGTAGTATCAGTTTTTTAGCATTGATATATTACTATAACACATCATTTAAATTTTGATAGCAATTGCTAAAGGTACGAGTCTTAAACTCCCTATCCTACCTCCAGGACCAGAAAGCAACTAGAGCTATGAAAGAATTTTATTTGTTTAAATATATTAAGCTAAACATGGTTTATAGGACAAATTTTAGACCATGTCAAATATTAATTTTTTTTTTTAAATTAATTTTTCTATTTTGTCTAATTATAGGTTGCCTTACAATCTATCAAACTGATGTGAAGTGTTGCAACTTTAATATCGAAGCTAATGTCACTGACATTGAAGCTTTTGACCACTAGTCATGGCACATTCCTGAAGTGGCTTAATTTCTTCAGGAGTTGTAAAAAATATTAAATCCCGTGCCTTTGAGTGCACTTATGACTTCAAGGTTTTGTAAAAAAAAAAAAAGGTAAAAAGGGATATTTTTGTGAAAAAAAAAGGTAAAAAAGAGAGAGTTTTGTCAAACTTTAATATCGAAGCCAAAGTTGCTGACATTGAAGCATTTAACTACTTGTCATGCCATACTCTTGAAATGGCTTAATTTATTGGGGAGTAACATTTGTATTCCACACGGCAATTTTAATCTGCTAAATAATAACAATTTTTAAGGATTAATGAGCCGTAAATCTTAAGTAGTTAAAAGGATTTTTGATAAAAATTCAGGAAGCAAATTGTGTATTTGGTCAATTTTAATTTTTTTTTTAGGAATAATTCATCCCTTAAAAAACAATGCTGCTTTAATTTATCAATTATTATCTTTTTTTCTTGTTGATAAAATGATAGTTTTTTAACTTACTCATTTTTGTAGTTCGACATTAAATTATATTTTAAATAATGCGTCACGATTAGTTAAGAAGGGATAATATTTTTTTTTTGTTAGATAGAGCTTCAAAAAGTTAGATCCAGAGTTCTCGATTTATTTTTTTATTTTCGTATTTTTGTCTAAACTATATATCGGATTGTTTGTATTGAATCTCAAAGATCAAAAGAAAAGAGGCACTTGCAGAATTTCACTCTACAAAATTTGCTCTTCAACTCACTTAATTTCAGCTCTCTCCCAATTGTGCTTGGAAATTATCAGTCATCACTTGTCGCACTCTGGGTTCCAAAGTTGGTACCTCTCTCACTTTGATGATTTTTCCACTCAATTCTATCCCAAATAACTTCAATGTTCTCTAACAAACTTCTTTGGAAATAATTGAAACATGAAAGGCAAAGGATATTAATTTATGATCACTACTAGTAAATGTCTGATCAAATGGTATATGCGCCTATTGATGCTGTGTATTGTTTCAAGTTTGTTAATCCTCAGCTACATTTCTTTTTTAATCTCTTATCCAGTATTCTATGTTTTGAACAAACTAGTACAATCTAAAACAATTAAGGGAAAAGATGATTCTCATTATGGCATTCTCAACATATATATACATACAGGAGTCTTGTACAATACTAAATCCTTATTACTACCCCTCAAGTTGAGTCATTGACGAATGTACATTCAACTTGTCTCGCAACCACTGAAATTGAATTTTATCTAATGGTTTAGTTAAAATATGAGCGATTTGATTATGAGAGCTAATATATTTAACTCGTAAAACACGACCTTGAACTTGTTCACGCACAAAATAAAAGTCAATTTCCAAATGCTTGGACCGAGAATGGAAGACTGGATTTGCAATTAAATATGTCGCACTCAAGTTATCACACCATAACATTAATGCAACCTGAAGTGGCATACCGATTTCTTTAAGCAGAATTTACAACCATGTAATTTTCGAAGTTGCTGTAGTAATGGCTCGGTATTTCACCTCAGTCAAAGAACACGATACAGCCTTTTGTTTTAGTGAGATCCACAAAACCGATCTAGTGCCATAAAAATAGCATATCTAGTAGTGGATCGTTTATCATCAATAGACCCAACCCAATCGACATCACAATAACTATTTAACACTAAATTTGACTGAGTGCTATAAAATAATCCATGATGATAAGAAGAATGCACATACCGAAGTATTCTCTTTACAGTTGCCAAATGTGATTCGTAAGTGCATATATCATGACACTTTATTAATAGCATAAGAAATACCTGGTCAAGTTATTGTCAAGTACTGCAAACCACCAATAATGTTACGATAGAGAGTAGGATCTATAAATAGTTTCCCATCCTTTCTTAACTTGTCTAAAGAACACGAAGGTGTACTATTAATGTGACTATATGCAGACATTTGTGCTCAATGAAGAAGACTTATAGCATATTTCTTTTGAGTTAGAAACAAACCTTCATCTTTCCAAATTGCTTCAATTCCCAGAAAGTACGAAAGACGACAAATATCTTTAACTGTAAAATATTGTTATAGTATATGAACAAAGTGATTAATCTGATTGGAATTAGAACTAAGAATCAAAATATCATCCACATATATAAGACCAAAAAGCTTATGATCATCCACATGAGAATAAAATACTGAAGAATCCATTTTACTAATGAACTTTATTTTGAATAATGTTTTCCGTTATCCGTTGTTTGCAAAACATTACACAAATATATATACAAGAGATGACAAATTTGAGGAGAAAATAATGGCATAAAACTGGGCTTTGACCTACGATTTTGAGGAGAAAATAATGGTATAAAACTAGGCTTTGACCCACGATTTTAGCCTACAATATTATTATATTCTTTCTTTTCCTTTTGTAGAGCAGTAACATAATCTTCACTTTCAAATTGTGGTGATGCATGTATGTTGTCATGCCCCCTCAAGTTGGAGGAGGAATGAAAATGAAGACCCAACTTATGTCGGAGAAAAATGAATGGAGCTCGCAGCAGCAGTTTTGTGAATAGATCAGCAAGTTGAAGCGAGGATGGAACATATCGAGTAACAAGTGTACCCATGGCAACCTTTTCTCGAATAAAATGATAATCGATTTCAATGTGATTTGTTTTAGCATGAAACAAGGGATTAATAGACATATGCAAAGCACTTATATTATCACAAAATAATTGAGGAGGTTTTAATAAAGGAATCCCAATATCACGAAGTAAAGAAGTCAACCAGGTAAGCTCTGCAGTTGCGGAGGCCATAGAACGATACTCAGCTTTCGAACTTGATCGAGAAACAGTTGGTTGCTTTTTGGAACACCATGAAATGCAATTTGCCCCTAAAAACACACAAAACCCAGTAGTACTCTGTCGTGTTGAAGGACATCCTGCCCAATATGCGTCAGAGAAGCCGTATAAAGATAAGGGACTTTGTGAGATAAACTGCAGTCCATAATTTTTTGTCCCATTTAGATACCGAAGGATGCGCTTGACAGCTCGAAGATGGACCATGGCTGGATTGTTCATGAATTGGCACACTTTGTTCACGGCATAAGTAATATCTGCTCTGGTGAGGGTTAAATATTGAAGAGCACCTACTATGCTTCTGTAATAAGTTGCATCAACATATGTGGCATCTGAAGCTTGAGGCTTGTCTTTGAGAGCCATTGGAGTAGCATTGTGTTTGCTGTCAATCATCCCTATTCTTGAAAGTAAATCTGTAACATATTTTACTTGAGAGAGAAATACTCCTCCATCAAAAGATTGAATTTGAACTCCTAAAAAATAGTGCAAGGCTCCTAAATCCTTAATGGCAAACTCAAAACTTAATTTTTGAATAAGAT
>CATIWJ010005999.1:0-11232 GCA_949640765.1 Croton laevigatus | reverse complement strand
TTAGTCCCAATATTAATTAATTAAACATTTTAATTAATTAACTAGGTCTAATAAATATCAAACTTCCCGAATTAATCCTAATCCCTATATGTATGCGATCCTGAAGGCTCGTTCAATGTTGGTAATGGACTAAAATTAAATTTAAGTCCATAAGTTATAATTGGTCTCTAGCAAGACGTTATAATTACCCAAATTGAAATCGAGTGTCAAACAGTCAAATTGAACAAACCTATAATAATCTTATACAACCCTTTGACAATAGATATCAATGACTAGCATAAGGCATGTCACCGGTCATCCTTATTATTGCTAATTCATTTTATTGATTCTCTAGTTATCTGGATTAATCAAATAGATATATAACATTTATTATCCTATCTGGGTTTGCGCAAACACTACTCCGTCTCACTAATCAAATGGCCAGTGATATCTTCTCTCTCATAAAGAGAGTAGCAATCCATTCACCTTACTCATGTTTCTTAGCGTAATTCCTAGCATACCTGAGCATACCCATAGTTGCAACCCTTTTACGAGCACGTTAGGAATACGTCAAAGTTTACAAAAAAATTACCTAAGAATCCATAGTAATTTTAGGTCTAAGGATTCTAGTATAAGTATTATATGAGAAATACTTATGACATTTCTCATGTAGTATTCTCATTTAATTGGATCGATCCAATACACTGTTCTCTAACATATATTATATATCTCTAATTGATATCTCATATCCTATAACCCATAAAATAAGGTCATCTCATAAAGTACATACTAGTCTTAGTTTATAATCATTCCCATGATAATAATTGACTAGGGATATTTAGAATAATATTTCTTTTAACATTTTAGATTTTACTATCCAGATCACGCATCTGGAAACTAAAACAGAATAGCTATTCAAGGAAATTCATTAAATTAAATTGCACAGATAATATAAAAATGATGAATTATTCTCATAAATAAATTATTATCCAATTACAAAGAGCTGGGGCTAGGACTTACACTAACAGGTTATTCTATACGCAACCATGTAGAATAACTAAGATCAAGATGGCAAATAAATCTTTAACCAAAGTTTTGAACGCATAAATTTTTATTTTTCTGAATTTTGGTTGAAGTTGAACCTGAAATCAGAATGTGGATAAGGACTAAAGCCATAATAAAGTAACACAATTTTTTTTTCAGATGAAAAAGCAGTCATTCATTAATTGATGGATAAAATATCTTCTGACAGGTGAGGATTGTCCAGCATTATAAATCTTTTTTTACTCCATACTCCTATCCGATGTGGAATTCTTTCACACCCCCTCACGCCCAGATTCATCATCTGAAGCGTGACATCGACAGTTTCTCTGCAGGAGGTCACTCATTTCGGGTGCAAGACCCACCACCTAGCCACCCATTTTGGGTCATCATCATCCATTTTGGACTATCGTCCCGACATCGGTGAAGAGGGCAGACTCTCATAGCATATTAAGAATCCGGGCCTAACTCACTTGAAAACCCGAGTTGACAGGTGATTATTGCCCAGCCTTATAAATCTTTTTTTACTCCCTACTCCTATCCGATGTGGAATTCCTTTAAATACAAGATGTGTAATCTCAGAAGGTGCTTCCTCAACGAAAATACAATCTGAGTTTTCTACTACAGTTTGCATTCTTGCTAAATAGTGTGCTTACTTATTATTAACTCTAGAAACAAAAGAAATATGAAAATACTGAAATAAACTTGATAGCGATCTGATATTAAGTAAGATCGTGCCCCATTCCGATAAGGGGTTTTGGTTTGAAACTAACATGTGGACTAGCTCTTGGTAATCAGTCTCAATATGAATTCTTCAAAAAAAGAGATCTCTGGCAACTTTCATTGCAAAAATTATGGTTTCAGCTTCAAATACTATAATTTCTTTTGCACCATTTCTCTTTCTACAGCCTGTAGCCATGATTTGTCCCCTGAAGTCCCTAACAATAAAGTCTATACCATAGACATTTTTATCGTCAAACAGAGCAGCATCATAGTTTATTTTAATTTTATCAGGGTCAGGTCATTGATGAATTAATGAAATATTAAATGTTTCATGCTTAGCAGTCTACTCCAACCAAATAGGGGTAGGCAAAACTGAACCGCAAATCCAAACTGAGCCGGAACCAAATAATCGGTTAACCGAATTTTCGGTTCAGTTTTTTGTTCCTAAAAATTGTGAACAGAATTTTCGGTTCGTAAATTTACTAAACCGAATGAAATTTTACATGTAAAATTCAGTTAAAACCGAATTCGAACCGAAACCAAACCAAAATTCGGTTAAAACCGAATTTTAGTTCGGTTTTCGATTCATAAATTTTATATTCAATTTTAAACCGAAAACCAATTTTTAGTTTGATTAATCGAACCGAACTGATTTTGCCCACCCCTATAACCAAATACTTCTTTTACAGTCTATTAAATATAGTGCCACCTAATCATTCCTTCTAATAATCATTTTTTTTCACGAAATACTATCATTGTTACTTCCGAAACTTTACCAAAATTATAAGCACATTTTTTTAATGTTTATTTTTATACATGTTTATTTATTAAAATTTATAATTAATTTATCATTAATCTTTAAATTTATAATAAAACTAAAAAATATAAATATTTTTAATTAACAGTAATAATCAAAAATAAAATTGAATACAAAATTAAAGGCATCCAATTCTCAGTTGTTTCCACATGTCAGTGAAAATTTCTATCAAATGTCTCTTCCATTTTCGGTAGGTCTTAGAAAGTTTGTTACCTCTTGTGAAAGTGTAAAACATGCTATAGAATATTATGATGGATGTCTGATTTTGAAAGTTATTTTTAGTAAATGTCAATATTTTTCAGATTTTTGATAAATGCCATTTAGAATTTAATTGGATAAAATTGCGCTTCATTAAAGTATTTCGCTATTCTTCTTTTGTTTCAGATTTTTGATAAATGCCATATCAAATAATACTACGCTCAAATCGCGAAACTCGCAATCTGACTCATTTGTATTATGCTTATACCCAATCCAATGAACACAACCATTCATAAAAATCTGGGATGGTAGTTCTGAAATTACATAATTTGGAGCAAAATTTACATTAATGCTTCTCCAAGCATCCATGCCAAGCTCATACACTTCAACTTGAGGCAAAACATCTATATTAGTCCCATTATTCTTGATTTGATACACAATCCTTACAACTTTGTACTTATTTCTTTTCTCATCGAACCCAAATCCAAGAACAAACATATAGATTTGATCAAAGCTTATGCAAGGTAATGGTAGGGTAATTGATTTTCTAATAGAAGGATTCCATAAAATGATGGTGTGGGAATTTATACGATAAGTATCCGAAAGGCAAATCAAACCATCACAAGAACCAATAATATCAAAGTACTGAGAGTAACTTTGGAATGGGAAAACAAGCGTTTGTAATTGATTTGTAAATGAATTATCTGTATCATGAAATGTGTATATTTCTTTCTTTTGAGTCAAAGAATAGTGTCTAAGGAGAAACTTAGTAGTGGAAGTGCTAGTGGTGGTTGTGTATTTGGTATGTGTAGAAATGAAAGATGAGTTGGAGATTAAAGAGAACCATGATTTGGATACACACCTGAGTTGTATTACAAATTTTGCTGGTAATCGTTTCAAAATTTCTGTCAAGATTTCTGGTTGATGGATCTGGCTTGACATTGTTGTGGACTTCGTTTGTTTGCTTGATGCTTCAAAAAAGAGTTTGTAAAACTTTGGTATTTGTGTATGTTGTTAGAGGTAGAAGAGGATGCGCATAGGATTTTGGGTTGCTTGCTTCTATATTATGTCTCTTATAATTATATATTTCTTTGACGTTTTCGACCAACTTCCCTTCTCCATTTATGCTTTCTAGTTTGCATCATCATTTGAAAATTAATTTATGATGATTGGATCAAAGGAGGACTTTAATTTTAGACAAATTAAAAATTTTATGATATAAAAGCATCTTCAATGCTAATGTGGATTCTAGTTGGTTTGTCCCATAAAATGAAATGTATAGACGATTATGTGGCTAAACGTTTATTTATAGAGATTCACATTAAAAAAATTCTCTCTAATGCAACATCTTCTATTTTATATTTTCTTTCTCTTTTTTTTGCCCATAATTTAATACGAAACTAGTTATGTAACAGTATTAATTTGGACATGGTTTAACAGAACTTCTATTTCTAGAGATTCTGCTAGACAATGTCTATTAACACGTTATCTTGACTATGAAATAAATGTTTGTATTGGAAACGATTTTTTATATTTTCCTGACGTGACATGTGGATTAAAACAATCCACTTTTGCATTGGAGATGATCTAATGTGAGTTCTTGGTTCATTTATTATTGTAAATTTGATTTTCTAAAAGAGTTCATCAGGAGAGATTTAATTTTATGGAAAAATATTTAGGTGCGAGTAACGACTTGGTAAACACCTGTTTTATGTTCTTTTTTTTTTTTAAATGAAATGTTAAATTATATCTACTCATCCTAAAATCAATTATAACATGTCATAATTTATAAAATATGACCTGAATTATTAATTTTACATAAAATAGTTACAACCATTCAATTATTCAATGAACGAAAGAAGGGAACCAATTGTACAATTGTAAATTGACCATTCAACTGCTGAAGAATGGACAAAAGATGCAAAGTCTATCGTTTTGCCACGCAAGAATAATGAACCTCTGCATTTAATAATTTGGCATTGACTGGGTTTCGATGTATTTCAGACATTTTTTTCATTTCATTCAGAATATTCTGCTAAGGTTCGGTATAAAACTTTAGGCAGATTTTTTTTATAGCTAAATAAATTACTCCCTCATATTATTTATATAAAAAAACTTTCAAAATGGGTATATTATTTATATAGAAAAAGTAAGAAAAACTTTCAAATGGAAAAACTATTAGGAATGCAAATGAAAAAAATAATAATAAAAAAAAAGGTTGATTTTTTGCATAAATTAAGAAAGTGGGCTAATAATAACTGTATGCAAGTAATTTTAAATATGTTCACAACTACTACTGTTACAATAAAATCCTTGATAAAGTTATTGATCGACAGTTAAACAGAATTGGTCCATTTTTTTATTTACGTGAAAACTTATTTTTTCTATATAAATAATAGAGAGGAGTACTATATTCAAACTAGCAAATTAGTTAATTAATTAAAGAAAAATTTACTATTTAATACTTGATGTTTGGTCATAATTATTATTTAGTCACTAAATTTTAAAAATATTATTATTTAATCACTTACCTTTAACATATTATATTATATTATATTATATCCTTTAGCTTTTTAGGCATATTCTTGCAATATTTCGTCAACTTTTTTAAAAATATTCTAAGAAAAGAATATGATAGAATATTATGAGAATAAACGTAAAATACTAAAGAGAAGAAAAATGTAGTGTAATAGAACAAAAACATCAAGGACGATGTAATAAATTTTCCTTAATTAAATTATTAACCACTAGCATATTATGGGGCAGTGGAAAAACTTGAAAAGAAAAAGGAAATAATAAAGAAAGCATATTAGAATTTGAGGAAAGAAAGAAAGGTAATTTTCACAATCTGACGTCGTTTACCTGATTTCAGATTATTAAAATTGTTTATTTTGTTGGTGATGTATTTGGTTATTCTAGGTATTGACAGGATTGTTTTGTTTTTATAATTTTTTTTAAAATTATATATTATATTAGTAAATATATATATATGATAAGATTTTGATGTTAAAAATAAATAAAATGATGTACTTATTATTTAAAAAATAATATTTACTATAATATATGGTTTGGCTAAAATTTTTATTTTAAAATTAAATAAAGGGTATAGTTTTAAATTTTTTACACTTAATTAATTCAATTATGAAGAATTGATAAATAAGGACTAAAGTTAAAATATTAGTTGATGAATTAATGAAATATTAAATGCATGTTTCATGTTTAGCGGTCACTGTCGCATTAAATGTAGTGCCACGTAATCATTCCTTCTAAAAATCAAATTACATTTATCTTTTTTCATTTTTCAAAAAATACTATCATTGTTATTTCTGAAAATTTACCAAAATTATAAGCACATTTTTTTAATGTTTATTTTTATACATATTTATTTATAATTAATTTATCATTACTCTTTAAATTCGTAATAAAACTAAAAAATATTAATATTTTTAAATAACAGTAATAATCAAAAACAAAATTAAATATAAAATTAAAGACATCCAATTCTCATGAGTTGTTTCCACATGTCACTGAGAATTTCTATCCAATATCTCTACAATTTTCCATAGTTCGTAAAAAGCTTGTTAACTCTTGTGAAAGTGTAAAATATGCTATGGAATATTATAGTGGATGTCTCATTTTGAAAGTAATTTTTTGTAAATGTCAATATTTTTCAGATTTTGGATAAATGTCATTTAGAAGATGCATGAGCCACAAAATTGTGAAGGCCATAACCGTCAGTCATATTAAACGAAGAATAGTGAGATTGGGCAAAATTTCAAGAAATATTAAGAGAAAAACATCTCCTGGTGTTAGAAGAAAAGAGACTGATGGAGGAGAGTAATAAGATGTTGTGGAAGAAGAGCTAGTTTGGATTTTGAGGGAACAATGTGGTCGGTTCATGATTAATGATAGATAATGGTAGCATAGTCGCCATTACTGTTATTTTGGTTTGTTGTTTGGTTGGTATTTTATGTTAGTAAATACACTATTTACTTATACGTATTAGTAAATATGCATATTATTTACATATTGTATATTAGTAAATATTAGTATTTTCTTGTATTAGTAAATATGCATATTTACTTATACGTGTTAGTAAATATACGGATTACTTGCATATTGTATATTCGTAAATATTTATATTTACTTGTATGCATAGATTTATGCATAAATTTATTGGTAAATATGAATATTAACATATGCATACAAGTAAATATAAAGATTTTTTACTTCTAATATTTTATTTTCTGTAAGTTGTCATGTGTTAAGGAAAAAGGTAATAAGAAATATACATATTATAAACAGGTTGCAAATAGATTATAAACTGAAAATAAACATGTTAGTAGTTGTTTAATAAAATCTAAGTATTTATTTTTTAAACCAAAAATCTAAGTAAATATATGAAAAATGTTAAGTTAATATTTTGAATAAGTTAAGAAAATGGACAATGGATGGTTAAATATTTGAGAAATAAGCGTATTGTAAATAGATCATAAACATCGTATACAATTTATCAAAATAAATAAATAAACATCGTATACAATAGAAAGAAAATAAATCAACCTTTGTTGGATTAAATTTAGTTATAGTTGAGAAATGCGAGAAGGGAACAAGAAAATAAAACTGGTTGACAAATGATAATTGATTAATAATAATAGATGGTAATAGTAACTAAGATAGTATTCGGAAAACCAAAATATTAAATTATTAATAAGTTATTTAAATAGTAAAGTTAGTGCAATAAAAAGATAAAAGGGAGCTTAGAGTGAATTCAAATTCAAATCGGGAATATAAAGTCTACAAAGTGAATATTTTATTAGTAACGATAAAAGTAATTAATTAAAGAGTTAATCTGAAAGAAAAGGTTACGTTAAAATTATAATCAAGATTCGTCAAGAATTTAACAGTAAATAGAGCTCGATTAATAATTGAAATTTAAAACAATTAATTAAGAAATGGAAAGTATAATCGCAAATTATCGAAAAAGCTGTAAATTAGATGCGGGCAAAATAAAAATTAAAGGGTAAAAAAGAAAATAAAAATACAAATGTAATGTAAGTAAGCGTAAATGAAGGATAAAATTGAGAAGTAGTATTATTTTAAAAGATAAAATAGTAATTATGCTAGAAGATATAATAATAACAATAATAATAATAAGGGCTAGATGTAATGTAAATAAAGAAAGAAAAATTAAAATTAAGTGAAAAGAATAGGAAAAGGCAGTAGAAAATAAAAGAGGATGGCATGGAAGTTTTCAGAATGGAACAAATGGCAAAAGGTTTGTAAGATTAAGTCGGTTTATCACACACACACATAATGAAGAGAGGTTTACAAAGGGGAGACCAAAGAAGTAAACAAGACATAGGGACACAGAATAGAGGAGAAAACAGAAATTCAAAATTGAATGACGATTTAAATAATTTAAAAATCAGGAATAAAGGAAGAAACCTGGTGGATAACCCAATCTCATTTTCACTGTACAAGTTGTGTCATCGACAACCAAAACCACCAGTTGATAGCTCTCGATCTAGTGAATCGATTAGGCGTTAGAAACAAAGGAAAAGGTGGTTGGAGATAGGACTTCGGGTTGTGAGAGAGTTTAACGGGTCAGCCAAAACTTGTTAATGGAATATCATTATCTTCCGGAGCTCAAGTAGTCGAAATAACATCAGCAACCGACGGTCGAGCTCGAGAGGAAGTGATAGGTATATAGCTTGTAAATTTTGGTGGTTGGAATAAGAAGTGGGTTTCGAATTATCCACGGGTCTGTAGACTCGTTCTGTAGAAGAAACGGGCGAAGAAGAAGGTCCGAACGACTTCTTGTTTTGGCTATTAGACGCGTGTCGTTTATCGTTCTGCAAGGGTTGTTTGGCAGTATAGGCAAAATGACTTGTCGTTTTAAAACCTGGTCTGGCGCACCAAGGGCTAAAACGCAGGGATGTTGTGCGTTTTGGTGGGAAAATATCAGTGGAGACCCCTTTATTTTTATAGCATAGCATTTCAACCCCTAAATTCATCCTCCATTTTCAAATAACCCTTGAATAATTTCAGATAAGTTCCTGAACTTATTTTAATATTTTATTCAATTCCTCTAGATTAAATATAATTGGGAAATTAAATTGATTTTAGAAAAAAAATAAATAGATATGGGTATTATTTAATTATGAAAGTATTCTATATTGGATAAATAAATTATTAATATGTCCTGAAATATTTTAGTGGCACTAAATATTTATTTAATTAGAAAAGTGATAGAATTAAGAAGGTGTTTAGTATTTAATTAATGTTATATTATATGAGTATGTTTGAAATAAATGGTAAATGTTGAAAATTAATATTAATTTATAATTTTGATAGTAAAATTAAATATAAGATGATATTGTATACATATATGGAACATAATAAATCTTCCGAAAAATCATGGGTTCTAATATTAAATTAAATAATATTGATTAAAAAAAAAGTAGTAAAGTATAAATAGAAATAGAGTTAGTTAATTACTTAGAAATGTGCTACAAATAACTTTTTAGAAACTATTTGAGGAATTAACTTAAGCTTATTGAATGACTAATTATATGGAAATAATATTATAATGATAGAACCAAACTATCGAGGAAATAGTTTGGTATCAAGATGGAAATTAAACTAGCTATTCAAATGAATATATATAAATTGAAGTAGAATTAAATGAAATAGAACATAATCAAACTTAATAAAGATATTAAAGGAGTAAATTAATAAAGATGGAAAATTAATTGAATTGTGATTTGCTAGAATCAATGGCGATGAAATTTAGTCAAAGACAAGAATGCATAGGAGAAACGCGGAATGAGCAGAACGTAAAAACAGGTTTGATAATTTATTCTTGTTTAATTATATTTAAATGTATATGTTGTGAATATGTGAAATGTGTTTTTGTATTATTGTTTTCCATATATGTTCATGTGAATAATAATATGTGAATTTACATTAAATAAGAATAAAGTATCCACTGAGCTCAAAGCTCAGTAATTTTAGTTTATGCTAAATTTATAGGTTTACAGAAAATAAAAGGAACCGGAACACTCAAGTAGCGTCATGCTCACTAGAAGCATATAGTATGACATATAGTAAGATAGAAGAGTAAGAGAACCAAAGAGCATCAAACTAAAAGGTGAAAAAATTTTATAAGGCAAAGTTCTAAATACCATGTAGCATATGTTGTGCCACACTTAGCTTGGCTAGTAGTAATCGAGTTAAAGGATATTACATTTGCTGCTTCCATTCTTATTGTTTTTTGTTTTTTGATTTTTCAGTTTCTTCTTCTTTTTGTTTGTGCCTTTTTGAATTCTATTATTTTTTGTTTATGATGTTACGATTATGGAGGATTTTGGAGAAATTTTGCAAATCGATAATAAATTTGAAGTTTCTTCATTAATGTCATAAATGACGTTTCTATGTGTTTGCAGGGGTGATTTTGGGTTATTTTTAATATTGGTTTTAAAAGTGATATTTAGCTAATGTTTAATCTTTATTGACATTTACTAATTGGTAGTTTATAATTAATGGCATTTGTTATGTTAACCCATATGCTATTTGCCTCTAAGTGAACAATTTAATGTGTATAATTTGGGCATGAGCCCATAGGTTTAACAAAAAGGGTAAAAGAAACAGAAATAAAGTTGGATAGAGGGCAAAGGAGCGCGTATTCGCTGTAGCATGAATAATGGAAATTTTTCAAAAATTGTATACATCTTTTATAAGGTTTATATTTCTTCAAAATTGATGTGAATTTAATTTATTTACCTGTTTTGTTGTAACGCATGATGTACAATAACCAAATACAACACCGTTCACTATACTTAGGCCTCCCTCGCGTGATTCAAATTTGAATTGTTCTTTTCCAAGCTTTTCCACTATTACAAACTTGCAGTAATTTCCTTCACAAATTGAATCGATACACCCCTCCTTGCAAGTTTTTTTTTTATATCAGGATCATATTTTAAATCTTCAATAACATATGGCAGGCATTGTTTCCATTCAGTCCATGTCAAACTATTGTCTGTATCCAAAACAACAAGTTATTTTAGAAGTGGTTCACCGTTTGATAAATTCACGGCCAAATCATACTCTAGATCAACTTAATAGGTGTAGTCATTGTCATTATTTTGGAGTGCTAAGTTTTGCTTAGCTTTTGCCATTCCATGTAAGCATTAGAGATAGACATTTGAAGATCTCATGATTTTTTCACGCTAGTGCTTAATACTCACATTTCAATTGTCATGAGTGAAGTATGTGTTTATAAGATGCATGGTATATTTTTGGAGTTTTGTTCATTTATAGGCAACATGAAGGCTAGGAAAAATCTTGATATGGCGCAGTTTCCCATCTCTAGGTATACATTGGGCGAAGATAGGAAAGGATGTAATAGTGTTAATAGAGGCAAGTAAAATTGTTTGTCTATATTAGGATGAAAAAAAAGATGGGTTGTGATC
>CATIWJ010005959.1:0-27474 GCA_949640765.1 Croton laevigatus | reverse complement strand
TTATGAGTGTTTAGATAGTTCATTGAGTGAGCTTTAAACTCAATAGTTTTAGTGTGAGCTTTAAACACTAGAGTGTTTGTTGAGTAATCTATAAACTCAACTTGTAAAGTTTGGTGTGAACTATAAACACTAAGTTTGAGGTAAACTTGCAAAACCTCTCTTGTATTCTTATTGAAGAATAGTGGAACTCAATTCCTTTCTAGAATTGGGGAAGTAGATGTAGACTTGAGTTGTAGCCGAACCACTATAAATCTCTTGTCCATCAACCTATCCTTTCAATCTTCCTAAACTTCCATCAAACTTTCAATCCACTATATTCCGCACTAAACCAAAATTTTTATTAGCCAACTAATTCACCCCCCCTCTTAGTTGCCCCAAGGGACCAACATAATATTTTTAATTAAATATTATGGAAACAATGCAAAATTTAAAGCAACAAACATTAAATCATAATAAAAATTAATTAAAGCAATAATAATTAACCAAATAAAATCACAACTCAAATAATTAAAAATAAAATTTAACAGAATAAAATTTAAAAAGACTTTTCAAAGTTAAAGTATCAAACCTCCTTCTGGCTCGATTACTCTATTTTTCTCTTGAGTTTCGGTTCTATCTGCTTCGTTCCAGACGGTCCTAACATTATCCATATAATTATAAGTATACTATCTATCTAAATATTTCTATTTATTTGATTTAATTATATATTTATTTTTAAAGTTTTTAGAATGGAATTTTTAATTATCCTTAAGATGTCCAATAAATAGTCCCAAAATAAATTTTCAATAGTCTTTGTCCAATATAGAAGTCTAATAAATATTGTCCAAAAATAAATATTTGAATCTCTCATGGTCCAATTAAATTTAATTTAGAATATTGAAGCTTAATTTAAGGTCCTTATAATTTATTTAGGTCACCAAAATATTTAATTCTAAAAATAAACTAAAAAATAATTAATTTATAAGCTTTTGGACTAAATTGAAAAGCTAAAATAAGTTTAGGGCCTCTTTTTGTAAACGACAGGAAAGTTTTGGGGCCAAAGTGAAAACGCGCCTAAATTCAAGGGTCGGCCGCATAATTTTCCATCTTCCTTACCCGATTTGCCCAGAACCAGGTCGCGTCGCGGGTCGCTGACAAGCTTCGGGTTTCACGTTGGACGATGACCGGAGAGAGAGATATAAGTGGTTGAAGGTGGCTGGTCGGTAACCCAATTCCCTAATCTGACCTGGCTAGAAAACACCCCTCCAGCGACCGTTTTCGGATTTTTTTACGTCAAAATTGATCGCCAAAATTCCAAGAGTGGTTTTGTAGTGTTAGATTTTAAAAACAACAGACGGATTAAAAGTTGGTAATTAAAACATATTTTTACCTAAGTTTTTAAGCTTCAAAAATGGCTTCCTTGTCTCCTTTGTCATTTCTTAATCACCTGTAATCCTCCATTATCATCCTTGTCTGCCATTTAATTAAATTATACACCAAAAGTCTTCATTCTAATTTGTTTGTTTTCTTATTTTTCTACCACTTCATATGGTTTTGCTTGCCACTTGATTAAAATTTTAATCAATTCTTATCCTAATCTATCCATTAATTATTCTATAAATAATTAGTGAATTTGCATTTAATATAACTTGAATTACACTTAATTTGAATTTTATCTACTTGGGTTTATATTTAGTATATAATGATTTATTATTGTTTATGGGTTTATTATATTTTTACTAAGGTTTATGGGTTTAACACTTGGTTACAGTGGTTTGTTCTATCCTTGTAGTACCCATTAACTCGACTAGCTTTTAGCTAAGCCAAGGTGTGCTACCATTGATATTACATGGTATACAGAACATAGTTTACAATAGATTACAACTAGTTTACGATAAATATAAAACTAGATAAAAAAATTTTTCTGTCTTTCCTAGTGCTTCGGTGGTCTTCTCTGGTCCTCTGACTTGTATTCCGCAGTATATGCCAAACTACATGCCTTGGTGGGTCTGACTCTACTGGAGTTATGCTGACCCTTATCGTATTTTTCCGTAACCTACAAGTTTAGCAGATACTAAACTTGCTAAGCATTATGATTAGTGGGTACTTTACTTTTACTTATGCAAATCCACATAAACATGTCAAATAATACATAGCATAGCAATCAGTGATAGCACAACGTTTGTATAACATAGTTCATACACATTACAGCACAAGTATTTAACATGGATAAATAAGAGCAAAGTACCGAACCTGATTCGATGTCGATTTATTCGTCAGCTGCTTTCCGTGCCCTCTGTTCGATTACACTATCTTCTCACAATCTAGTTTAACAAGTATAATCACAATTTTATTTAGTTTCCTATTTATTCCCATATATTATGATGCGCTCCCTATTTAAAAATTCCATATATATTAAAATATTATTATCTCCTGTTTAAGTCTTTTGCCTGTCGTGTGAGTCTTTCATGTTTTCATATGCTCGATATGTGCTTATAGCCCCTTTTTCTTACTTTATTCATTATTCTGGTTCCATTAAGTGATTTCTATATGTCCATAACTTTTATTTACTTACTTGTGAATATTGACTAGATGAATAGTGAAGCAAGGATAAGACAAGCTAGTAAAGCAATTAATATACCATGGCACATATATAAATTTTGAGATCCATTTAGTGTCTTGAATATCACTCCTGAATATCATTCATGAAGTAACAATATAAAGAAAAATTTTATTGTCATATATATGATACAAATAATACAATTTTGTGGGATCCAATTTATATTTTGGATACACTCCTGAAGTAGCATTGTTGGAAATTTGAAAATAAGATGTCGATCTTATTATTTTATAAAGCTTGCCAAATTAGATCTCATTTTATTCCTTAAGATGAATAGATATTGATGATATCGTTCTCATAAAGGTCAACACCAAACGAACTACAATGCTATAAAGGCTCTATAGGGGATCGGCTAAGGCTTAAATCAACATCACCTTAATATAGCATAAGTCAAGTAACCGAGGACCCACAGGGTCAGCATAAGATTTCTGCCACCACCTGCATATAAAACGATGTCCGTAGGACACACAGGGATCGTCCTTTGGTCAACCCGAACCTTACTCCCAGTAATCATTACCTATGGTATGGGTAACCGGTCAAACAGCCCTTACTTAGCCCTGACAGCTCATACTTCCAATATGGGCTCTGGATTATGCGCTACAAGGGCCACACCGATGAGACAACGTGCAAGCAACCGTCAGGAACTCCTCACTATAAATACCTCAATGATTCACTGTTGATGGGTAATCTTTCTACTTTCTCTAATCCCTTTTTGAAAATATTGGACGATCTACTATCTAACTTAAGCATTGGAGAGGTTGCTACGGCATCACCCTTTCTTTCTCCTGGGATTGATCATCCGGTTAGCCCAAGGTGTACCATAGCTTAGTTTAGTCTCTCATTTTAGCCTCTAAGACATCAGATATAAAAGTATGCAATTGATCTAATAACTAGATTTGTTGCATTCCATGAAGTGAATGTAAGAATATATTACATAGCCAAATTTAGACATATACGTCTAAAAATAATTTTCTTAATAATTGTGACGTCCACATAAAAGAAATATTTTCTTACCACTGAAAGTGGAAGAAATAGAGTTATAAATTAAATGAGCATTTCAAAAGTGTTTGCTAGTGTGGCATGAACAAACAAGTGGTTTGTATATAAAAAATATTAAAGGTAAATTTTGTTTTACATCTAATAGTAATGAAAAACTAGAAGCTCTAGAAGAGCATGTACTATTTGGATAAATTTATTGAGTTTCAAGGATATTCATTGAAATGGATATTATATTGAGCCAATATTTTAGCAAATTTGAAATTTGCAAATTCAAATAGTTTTATGTTAGCATGATCAGTTGGACCATCCTGATCAATAAATTATATGAATTAATATATGGATATTATTTTGAAGTACCCAAAGTTTATTCAAACTATTGAGTTAGTATGGTTAATTTGTTCTCAAAAGATTTTATGGTGGTGATTATTATATTCCTTTCTATCTTCTATTCCAATATTTACAATCTTTTTTGACACAGCTTCTTTAGAGGAACTAGGAAGTAGCTCTGAATTTTTAGTAAATTCAAAATAGAAGATTCCTTGTTTCAGCTAAATCCTACTATTATAGTGTTAATTTTCTGCCTATTATTATGCCCATGCTGTCTTATAATCAAAATTTTAGGGAGGTGTAGGCTATCTCACTTGTATTGTTTTGTCTGGTATTTGTTATTGGTTGTAAGAACAACAATGCATATGCTCTTTTGGAACTGTCAAGATTTGGTAAAATCTTGACAATTCGTAGTCTTAAGGAGATGGCTTTCTACTACTCTCCTGAATTGGTTGCTTTGTCTGAAGTTAAGATAAATGAATTTTTTTTTTAAGAAAACTTAAAAGCATGCAATTCCAAAATATTTTTGTAGTTCCTGCCAAGAACAAGGCAGGTGGGCCTGCAATTGCTTGGAAAACCGCTGTTGACTATTTGATTATTAAATATAACAATTTTTTTGTTTATTGGAGAATTGCTAAGGGCATAGCTATTGTTAGTTGGGATCTAATTTTTTGTATATGTGAGCTCTTATGATAATCAAAAGTGCATGCAACTTTCTATTTTAATGAATTATTGTTCTTTTCTGTATTCGGATAATTTTATTTACTTTATGCACTAATATTTATTATTTGCATCTCTACTCTACTTAATCTATTTTATGCTTTGATTTATTTTAATAATGATCCTTAACTAATTATGTAAAGCATTTCTCTCAATTACCAACTAATTTATTCAACTACATTTCATTTAACCACTAACACAAATTCTATTTATACTTTATTATATCTTCTAAAATATTCACTACCTTGTCTTGAATTATTTAAACGTGTAAATTTCATATACCTATTATTTTCCTAATTTTTTTGCTTCCAATTCTTTACTATCAAAATTGATAACTATTATTAGTCTCTTAACACATAATATAAAATATTATTCTCCAATTATCCGATATCACTCTAATCCTATTAAATTTTCAATTTAATAATTATTTAATATAAATAAATAATTTATACTATATTATAGCATATTTGATCAAACTAAAATGCTTTTATAATTAAATTAGATCCCTATCTAATCATTTTTCTTAAATATATTCAATTTATAACTAAATATAATCTAGAAGGACACATTTGAAAGACTAAAATAAGTTTAGGGGCTTAAATGTAATTATCCAAGGGCTTATTTGAACAAGGATCGAAAGAGTTAGGGTCAAATCGTGATTTTATCAAAGTTCTAGGTCTACCGCATTATTTTCGTTTTCAAAACGCAGAGTTTGGCGTGTTTTGGGCAAAACGACTCCGCTTTCGGTCGTCTCCTTCATCCACTTCCTTTTGCAAAACGGGTCGTTCGACCCATAAATAATTTGGTTACCCGACTCTTTTTCGGTGATGATAATTGATGTACCATACACCGTTCTCTTCCTCTCGCCGGGCCGGTCCCGTTGGCCACCTTGGATTGGCCATCTGATCACCGGACGATTTTGTACTTTCATTTGGATCTCCCGCAGACCCGTCTCCTTTATAGTTCGCCCGACTGGAACTCATTATTCCAGCCACCAATTACGGCATTTCTAGGCTCCAACTTGATCACTAGGCTGAGACTAGTCGATCGGTGGCCTCGGTTGCTTCAAACAACGCCAGACGGCAGTGATTGTTGCTGGACAATTCATCAGGTTATCGCTTGAAAATTCTGATTTTTCATTTATTTTTTATCTTTTTGAATTTTGAATTTTGAATTGTTCACTGTTTCCTTCTCCTTCGCTTTCTACTTCCTCTTTTGTTCTCTCTTCCATATTTTCTCTGTCTTTCCCTTTACCTATACTATTCATTCACATATTTATACCCAAAATTTTCTTAGTCTCCACGGTCCTTGTTTTCCACTTTCCATCTGTCATTTTTTCCAAATATTTCTATAATCTTCAGCTTCTTTCTTTATTTTTATCTTCTTCTTTTTCTTCTTATCATCATCATCATCATCATTATTATTATTATTAGTATTATTAACAACACACGTGTTTTTGTCAAATTACCCTTTAATCCTCCAACGAATTTTTCACCCATTATTTCATTCCTTACATTTGATTTTGCATAATTCAAAGTTACGTTTTTATATTAATTCACGGTCGTACCCCGATATTGAAATTAATGGTTGTCTTATTTATTTTTTTTTCCCAAAATCCATTTACAATTTGTTCATGATTGTATTTCTTATTTTCACTTCTCGAGTTACTACTATATTTCTGACTTTAATAATTTAGGATATGACATGAAAGGCTAGATAGGGGTTGGCTTCATATGCTTGGCTTAACTTATTCAAAGATGCCTAAATCTAGCATCTCGACGACATTAGCTCAGATCTTAGATCGTTGTTGTTAAACCTTTATGGTGTAAAATGGAAGCCAAATAGGTTTTTTTTTGTTTTTACATATGACTGGGGGAAAACCAGGAAATAAAATAGCTGGTGCAGGAAGTTTGTCTTAAAAGAGTGACTGGATCTCCTTTGTATAAGCTCCATTCTAAACTAAAGGTTTGCAGACACATAATTTTAGAGTGGTCTCATGTTAACAAACCAAATATAAAGAAGAAAGTTGAGGTGTTGGAGAAGGAAACTGCTGCACTCAAGCAAGAGTTATGCTATCCTGCAGATATTATTCGGCATAAAGAAAAAAAGCTACAAAAATGGATTAATGATGAAGAACTCTTTTGGGCTCAGGTGAGGAATAATTGGCTTTTGTTAGGAGATAAAAATACCTCCTATTTTCATCATCAAGTCAAACTGTAACATCCCGTCTCTACATTAGTTAGCAATTTATGAGATTTTTGTTAGTTAATAATGTATTTATAGGATTTCTAGATCCCGAGGAGTTAGAGAAGGAAACTGTTGTACTCATGCAGGAGTTATGCTATCCTGCAGATATTATTCGGCATAAAGAAAAAAAAAGCTGCAAAAATGGATTAATGATGAAGAACTCTTTTGGGCTCAGGCGAGGAGCAATTGGCTTTCATTAGGAGATAAAAATACCTCCTATTTTCATCATCAAGCCAAACTGTAACATCCTATCTCTTCATTAGTTAGCAATTTATGAGATTTTTGTTAGTTAATAATGTATTTGTAAGAGTTCTGGATCCCGAGGCGTAGGAGTGTTGGAGTCGACCTCGGAATCTATGTCAACGTTTACTTGATTTGAGGTAATTTTTATGTTGTTTAATTAAACTTATTATTGGATTGGGCTTAAAGTTTAAGAAAGAAAAGAGATTGTTAAGGATAATTGGGCTAGAGTTGATGTTGGGCTTAGAAGTATTTAAAAAAGAGAAAAAAAAGGAAAGATAGAGTTGTGGGCTAGGCCCACCCATATGTCTACAAGACCAAAGCCCATAAATTTAAAAATATCTTCTTCTCTTCCTGAATTCTTTAGAAAACTCCCCATTTTCTCCACCATTTCCATCCGCCCCTCCCTTTCTTCTTTTCTTTCTCCATTTTTCTTTTACTCTTCTTATCATACCTCACCAAACATCTTCATTACCTTACTTCCTCTTCAAGCCGTCCCATATCCCTTCAAAATCAAGAAAGAATCCTCAACATCTCTGCCAAGAAATCAAGAGAAGAGCTAGATCTAGAGGTAAGGGATAATGTGTTAGTAGGGAAGTAAATGTATGTTAGGGTTTCGTGTTAGATCTTTTATTTTTCATGTTGAAAATGGTTGGGAGGAGAATAGATCTTGTTAGAGAAGTTAGATCTAGAAGAGAAAAAGTTAGGGTTTGAACTATTTAAAGGAAAACTAAAAATGCATGTGTTTTCTAGGTGATTTGGAAACCAAGACAAAAGAGAAAGGCAAAGAGCTTGTCTAGCCTTGTGGGAAACTCCATTTTGAGGTTTGGTACTTTAACCTAAACTCTTTTTAATTTTAAGTTAATTTTCTTCAATTTAAATGTTAAATGTTTGAGATTTGTTGTTTTTAGGATTTTGGTGTAAAGTTGTTATTTCCTTGAAATATGCTTTTAAATGGGTTTTATTTTAGTTAAAAATGTTGTCTTGGAATGATATGAGTTAAGTACTTGGTCCTTGAGCTGCTTGTGTTGAGAAAAGGAAGGTTTGAAATCTGTAATCTGTTTTTAACAGATGTCTTGACCGCAACCTGTTGATCGCGTTCACGACAGGCTTGTCGAAAGGGTGCCTTGCCCTTGAAACAGGCTTAGCAGTCACAACTTAATTTTCAATTTTCTTCTGAAAGTTTGTTAAAAGTTCCGCAGTCGCGACTTGTTCCATCTCGCCTACGACACTTTTGGAGAAATTCCAGACCTGATTGGAAATTAAGTCTCGCCTGAGACCAAGGGCATCTCGGTCGCGACTCTCTTGCCAAGGCAGCATCTCGCCCGCAACCCAACCCTCGCGAGTGCAACTCTGTCTGTGATTTAAAAATCTGATTTCGTTTCAAATAGTTTTGCAAATGGAATTGAATGGCTTTTATACTAATCGATAAGCATGTTATTGTCTTGAAAACATATATTCGGAATATTGAGTATGAAAAATGTTAGAAAGAGACATGAAAGACTATGATGAATGAGAAATGACGTTGAAACTTGCTTGATATGTTAATTGCTTCTTTTTAAGCTTATATGATTTGCTTTAAAACACTAGTGATAAGAATACGATGCATCGTAGGGTTAAAATCGTGGTATTGACATTGATATTAATATGAATCATGTGATGAAATATGAAACCGTATTGGTGTTATAGTCTACAAATGGCTATACGGAATACGTGTTAGAAATGAATGAGAAAAGTATCAGTGTGCTAGTCTACAAATGGCTACACAGGATACAAAATCTATGGTATCGGTGTTATAGTCTACAAATGGCTATATCAGATATGCATAAGGCCCCGATTCTCATTGTCGAGTTCTTCTGAGTGCCACTAGAGCTAAAATGTGTATTATATGAATGTTTTGCTGAATTTTAAATCGCTTTTTACTTGATTGCCACTAGAGCTTTTTATGCTTTAATTGAAATGTTTTAGAATGTTTTCATATAAATGTATTTCCAACTTCGGCTAAAGCACCCACTGAGCAAAGTTTGCTCAGCGAGTTTATTTGTTTAAATTCGTAGGTTAAAGAAGTTAGCAAAGCAGTCGTTTATCGCAGCCGGTTGATCTCAGCATAGCAAACGTATTCTTTTGGGTATTCATTTTGATTATTTTGTAACATATAAATTCGGCATGTACATGAATTATTTGAGGATGATTATAGTTATGTAATTATATTTTCGATATTGAACAAATGTTATTATATTGTTTTACATGTAATAGTTGGAAGTTATTTATATGTGATGTTGGTAAGCATGTTTAAAAGAAGTGTTTGTATGATAGTTATGAGGAGGAGGTTATAAGGATGATTTATTTGAAGTGTTGATTGAAATAGTAAAAGAAAAGTAGGTTGCCGACTAAAAAACCAAGGAATAGTAGCGCTTCTTCTAGACTCATTCGTGGATTTAGCAGGGGTGTTACACGTGTAACCCTCTTATAGGTCTATTTCGGTAAGCTTATAAGGGGCATTACAGAAACACCATCGGAGGTTAATAGAATTGATGGGTTAAAAAATGCACATGGGAATTGGGTAACAAGTAAAGGGGGCTTTATTAATGTTTCTGATTATTTTGACAAAATTTATCTTTCATCTTGCAGTCGCTATATTGATTTGTCGAATTGGGGATTTTATTTAAGATTTCCAAGGCTATGAATAAAGATTTAATTATCGAAATCACTGAGGAAGAGATTAGAAATGCTGCTTTCTCAATCAATCCTTTGAAAATGCCAGGGAAAATGGTATGACTGCTTATTTTATTAAAAAATTTTGGCTAGTAATTAAGGTTGATCTTGTTAATACAGTTAAAAGTTTCTTTTCCTCTACTCAAATGCTAACAAGCATAAATCATAGGATAATTTTCTTAGTGTCCAAATTATCTGAAGTAACTACGATTAAGGATCTCAGATCCATTGGTATTTGTAATATAACTTACAAAATTATTTCTAAGATTCTCACAAGAAGACTGCAAAGAATAATTGATGCTGTTATTTCAGAAAATCAAAGTGATTTCATTAAGCGCAGGCTCATAATAGATAATATTCTTATCGCCCATGAAATTACCTATTATCTTGCAAAAAAAAAGATGGTAAAAATTATAGTTTTGCGATGAAACCTGATATTAGCAAAGCTTATAAATGTGTGGAATGGGGTTTTTTGAAGGTTGTGATTGTCACATCCTGTTTTTCCTTAGTTGCTAATTTATGAGTTATTGTGTGTTAATAGTGTCTTTGTAGGAGTTCCGGGGTCCTAAAGTGTAGGAGAGTCGGAGTTGACCTCGAAATTTGTATTAGCATCGGAAAGACTTAAAGTAATTTTCTATGTTATTAAATTAGTATTATTAAGTTGGGTTAAAATTTATATTGGGCCATTTAAAGAAATGAGTGGAATTATTATGAGTTGGATCTTGTGAATTAAATAGAAAATGAGGAAAAAGCAAGTCGGGCCTAAGAGAAACAAAAGAATAAAGAAAGAAGAGATATGCTTGATGGGCCAAGTTATAGTGTTGGGCCCTAGAGATTTAAAGTTTAAGAAAGGAAAGGAAGAGAAAATGGACTAGAGTATGGGCCAAGGCCTATGTCTAGACATATATATATGGATACCCATACCAAACCCTTCAAAAATATCTTCATTCCTCTCCATAATTCTAGAGAATTCTCTCTATTTCTCCACCCTCTCAACCGCCACCTTCATCTTCATTCTTCACTTCACCATTTTCTTTAATCCTAGTCTCTATCTCTACCACTTTCATCTTTTACACTCTTTTGCAAACTCTTGACTGGCCCTCTCCTCATCAACTACGGGAAATCTTCCAAGTCTTTAACTCAAGAACATCAAGGAGAAGTTAAGGGTTAAGGTGATCAAGAAGATAAGGCAAAGGAAAAAGGCAAAGAGGTGCTTAGGCTTTAAAGAAGCTCTAAAATCTAAGGTTTGGTGCTTCTAACCTCATGTTTTAAATTGTTTTTAAGCTTATTTGTGATGATATTTGAGTGTATTGGGTTTGCCTTGTGTTGTGATGCAAATTGTGGTTTGAAAATAAATGTTTGGTTTTATGAAAAACTGTAACCTGATATTCAATCCGGTTTTTACCTATGTAAACGACATATTTTGAAAATGTGGTAGAAGACTTTTTTGTAGTTTCGTTTCTTAGCTTTCCAACTCATTTTGAATCAACTCAATCGGATTTGTAAAATGAAAGTTATGGCTAAAAGAGTAACTGCTGCGCAGGCTGGAATTTATACTCGTCTCGTGCGAGATTAAACTGTCTCGCGCGAAACAAGTGCAATTTCAGTACCAGTAGCATGTGTCTCGCACGAGACACCTGTGAACCACTACCAGAAGCTGTCATCTCACGCAAGACGACTTCTGGACTAGTTCCAGAGGGCTACGTCTCGTGCGAGACCACTTGGAAGTAAACCTAAAGTGTTTATAATGTTGAAATAACTTGTTTAACACCCTTAGGAATGATTTTTAAGGATGAAAACATACTTTTAAGCATGTTTTTATATACTTTTTCCTAGTAAATGATAATATTTGATACATAGCACCATGGCATACCAACGTGAAATGAGAGACATAAGAATAAAGAACATGTAATGAGATTAAATGCATAATAAATGTTGAGTATAATGTTAACGCTGAAGTGGCTAGGGTTGGAACTATAGTGATAAGGATACGATGCATCGTAGGGTTAAAAATCGTGGTAATCATGACTATGAGTATAACGGTACTCCAATGAAAACTCTTGAGCACAACATGCTCCAATGAAAAGACTTTGAGTATAACGGTACTCAATTATTCATATTAATATACAATGAGGAACACGGGTATAACGCTACCCATATGATAAAATGAAACCTTAATCTTATCCTTGGGTTCTTCCAATGCCACTAGAGCTAAAAGCATGTATCATATAAATGTTGTCCTGATTTTATCTTGCATTTACTATATGAATTTATAAACGCTTTCTATGCTTTGCTTTAAATGTTTTTAAATGTACTTATATAAAAATGGTTTTCAACTTCGGTTATAAGCACCCACTGAGCAAAGTTTGCTCAGCGAGTTTAATGTTTAAACTCATAGGTTAAAGTTCAATTGAGTAGAGGTTTTGCAGCAAGCCGTTTCAGCGCTGACACGACACAAGCCTTACGGTATATTTTGTAATATGACTAGTTTATGGCATGTACAAATAGATTAAATTTGATAGGACTTCTAATGAATATGGTATATGTATGTATATGTTATTTTGATACCTTATCAAGATATTGTATTATGAGATAATGAGATATTTAGTAGCTATTTAGTTATGTATGATATAATGACTTAGAAGTGTTTATGAGTACGTATGTTGAGGAAGGAGGATATAAGGGAGATATTATTGAAGTGCATGCAATATGATTGTGTATTGATTAATGTATGAATGTTATGTTTAAAAAAAAATTTACATAGGATAATCGATGCTCAAATTCAGAAGGTAACGCTCATTTTAGACTCATTTGTGAGCTTAGAAGGGGTGTTACATTTATTGGTATCAGAGCTCCGGTTTAGTTGGTTCTGGGATTACTTAATGGAATTAACCTAAGAAGCATGATCCATGGGTAGGTTAGGAAGTTGGTTAGTAAAGAGATAGTAAGTGTTGTGATGCATAAAAATGTCTTTGAATTGGGTTTGGTTGGATAAAAAAAGGCTGACCATAAGAAAGATAAGAGTAGGATATTGGATAGAGAGTGTCATAAGAGAGAGCTCATAGAGGGATGTACGTGTTATGTTTGGAGTGGTCATACCAACATAAGGTGGAATATGTTATATCAGTTGGAATGTGAGAAAGGCCAGATTGAAGAAATGTTATTCATGATGAAAGAATTGGTTCAAGAAAACTAAGATTTAAAAAACTAGAATAAGATAGTAGGAAGAGAGAGAGAGATAATTAAGGTTCAAATTTGATGGGGATATATTATTAGTTTTAAAGCTGATTTCAGTCAAAAGGTAGGTGAAGATTTTGATTCTTGGTTTGAACCGGATTATAGCAAAGAAAAGCAAGAGCATGTTTTGACTAGGTTTTGTGACTATAGCTTATGTTAAGACTGAATAAGAAAGAGAGTAGGAAGTAGATTTGGATAAAGGTGGTATGGTGTAATGAGCATAGTAAGTGGTAGCCGTAGAAGAAAGATTAGTAAACCATTTAGTTGTAAAATGATTATGGTTAAGCTAAGGTTAGTATAAAATAGGTTTATGGTTATAAGACTAGACAATAGACTTGGGTTTAAGATGTAAGATAGTTATTAAAAAAAAATTAAAATTAAATATGTGTGTGTGTTATTTAAGTTTCTGTACATGCCATATAGGGAAACGAAGAAAAAGATATTGTGTCGTGCTAAGTCGGCTGCTGTTTTGTTTGTTCTGTATTGTAGAAATGTCAGAGGAAGTAGAATCACAAAGAGCTGTTATGGATGAGGTAGAATCATGCGCCTCTGTCCCTACCCATGTAGATGCGGCAGGAGCTCAGGAGCCTCCTGTAGAGCCTGAGCCAGCACAGGCACCGGCTGTACCTGGAGTTGGGTTTCCCGACCCAGGCAAGTATTTGCGATAGATGGCTGAAGCATTCCAGCAGATGGCGAATAGAGCCCCAGCAACAGCAGCAGCAGTGGATAGAAATAGGGATAGACGTCCACCTATTGATAAGCTCCGCAAGTACGGGGCTAAGGAGTTTAGTTCGGGACGTGAAGAAGGAGCTGAGGAAGCCGAATACTAAGCGAGCATTAGACCATCTAAGATGTGCTCCCGAGGACCGAGTGATATGTGCTACGTCACTCTTAGCTGGTGCGGCGTATAACTGGTGGGACACAGTTCAACAACGTGTCACCCCTGAGCAGAGGACTTGGACATTCTTCGAGAATGAGTTTCGGAAGCACTATATCACGGTGTCTTATTTGAATGCAAAACGAGACGAGTTCATCCACCTCAGGCAAGGAAGGATGACAGTCACCGAATATGAGAAGGAATTCACCCGCCTCAGTAAGTATGGGAGGAAGCTAGTAGAAACGGAAGAAGAAAGATGTCAAAAGTTCTTAAATGGATTGAATGACGAGTTGCAAGTGCAGTTGGTTGTTATGGGATTTACAGAGTTCTTGAAATTATTGTCCAGAGCACTCGAAGTTGAGAGGGTACAAATGAATCAGAGGAATCGACTCCAGAGGGCGCAACAAAAAAGGGAACAATCACAGAGTTCTGGGGAATACCAATCCTCAAGGAAGAGAAATAGAGATGAAAACTCGGCTCAATCTGGGAGTCATAATCGAGATAAGGAATCTTCATACCAGAACCCTACTGCTAGTGCATCTGAGTTATCAGGAGGCTATTCTAAATCCATTAAAGGTGAAGAATCAGTGGCAGGAAGTACTGAAGACAACTTGTATCCTATTTGTGATAATTGCAAGCGTCGACATATGGGAGAATGTTGGTTTAAAGATAAGACCTGTTGGGAATATGGCCAAGAAGGTCATATGAGACGTCAGTGTCCAAGATTATAGAGTGAAGCTCCAGTACAAATAGAACTGAAACAACAAGTGACCGATCGAGGACAAGGAAGGGGCCGAGGAAATCCAAAGTATCAGAAGGCTCAGTCTGAAACTGTTGATCATCCAGGAGATAGTGTATCAGCAAGAGTCTATGCTATGAGGATCCATGAGGAAGATGAAGCACCGAATGCTATTATTGGTATGTTTTTTATATTCAATGGATCCGTTTAAGCTTTGATTGACACTGATCTATACTTCTGCATAAGTGTGTTTAATGACAGAGTTAAGAATTTTCCTGTATAATTTGTTAGACATAGAATTCTAGAAATCAACCCTTAAGTGATGAGAGAATTATCGATACAATGAATAGAAATTGTTATGTAGAAATTTATGACAAAGTATTATTAGAGATTTAACTGAGTAATTGTCAAGAGGAATCAAGGCAACACCGTGTATGGATAAACAAATTAAACCTAACTTAGTTATGGACTATGCGAAAGAAAGAGTAACTCTGAAAATTTTTGAGGAAAGGAAAATGCGACTGTGGTTGTTAAAGGAGTTGGTTACTTGAGTAAGGCAATGTTTGTTGTAATAGTCTGATGTTGCATTCAAAAGAGATGTAGAGTTACTTGGATTGTGTTGTGAAAGTAGAGAGAAATTCATCATTCTAGGAATAAGTTAAGTAAGTCTAGAAAAGAAAGAAAGGAAAACTTGGTGATAGGTGCGATCGGCAAGAAGACTCTGTAAGTCTTAAAAAGATGTGAGAGCGAAGTCAGTCTAGTAGGAGAGTGTAAATTATGACAAAGGAAATTAAGAAGTTGAGGAATAAAAGATTTTACTGATTAAAAGCTCTGTGGGGTAAATTATAAAACTAAGGAAGCTTCATAGGAGAGGAAATGTGTTAAACGCAAGACATATTCCGAGGTTCCGAAGTAGTGAGCTTCGAGGACGAAGCCTTTTTATAAGGTGGGTAGATTGTCACATCCTGTTTTTCCTTAGTTGCTAATTTATGAGTTATTATGTGTTAATAGTGTCTTTGTAGGAGTTCCGGGGTCCCAAAGTGTAGGAGAGTCGGAGTTAACCTTGAAATTTGTATTAGCATCGGAAAGACTTAAGGTAATTTTCTATGTTATTAAATTAGTATTATTAAGTTGGGTTAAAATTTATATTCGGCCATTTAAAGAAATGAGTGGAATTATTATGAATTGGATCTTGTGAATTAAATAGAGAATGAGGAAAAAGCAAGTCGGGCCTAAAAGAAACAAAAGAATAAAGAAAGAAGAGATATGCTTGATGGGCCAAGTTATAGTGTTGGGCCCTAGAGATTTAAAGTTTAAGAAAGGAAAGGAAGAGAAAATGGGCCAAGGCCCATGTCTATACATATATATATGTATACCCATACCAAACCCTTCAAAAATATCTTCATTCCTCTCCATAATTCTAGAGAATTCTCTCTATTTCTCCACCCTCTCTACCGCCACCTTCATCTTCATTCTTCCCTTCACCATTTTCTTCAATCCTAGTCCCCATCTCTACCACTTCCATCTTTTACACTCTCTTGCAAACTCTTGGCTGGCCCTCTCCTCATCAACTAAGGGAAATCGTCCAAGTCTTTACCTCAAGAACATCAAGGAGAAGTTAAGGGTTAAGGTGATCAAGAAGATAAGGCAAAGGAAAAAGGCAAAGAGGTGCTTAGGCTTTAAAGAAGCTCTAAAATCTAAGGTTTAGTGCTTCTAACCTCATGTTTTAAATTTTTTTTAAGCTTATTTGTGATGATATTTGAGTGTATTGGGTTTGCCTTGTGTTGTGATGCAAATTGTGGTTTGAAAATAAATGTTTGGTTTTATGAAAAACTGTAACCTGATATTCAACCCGGTTTTTACCTAAGTAATCAACATATTTTGAAAATGTGGTAGAAGACTTTTTTGTAGTTTCGTTTCTTAGATTTCCAACGCATTTTGAATCACCTCAATCGGATTTGTAAAATGAAAGTTATGGCTAAAAGAGTAACTGCTGCGCAGGCTGGAATTTAGACTCGTCTCGTGCGAGATTAAACTGTCTTGCGCGATACAAGTGCAATTTCAGTCCCAGTAGCATGTGTCTCGCCCGAGACACCTGTTAACCACTGCCAGAAGCTGTTATCTCGCGCGAGATGACTTCCGGACCAGTTCCAGAGGGCTACGTCTCGTTCGAGACCACTTGGAAGTAAACCTAAAGTGTTTATAATGTTGAAATAACTTGTTTAACACCCTTGGGAATGATTTTTAAGGATGAAAACATATTTTTAAGCATGTTTTATATACCTTTTTCCTAGTAAATAATAATATATGATACATAGCACCATGGCATACCAACGTGAAATGAGAGACATAAGAATAAAGAACATGTAATGAGATTAAATGCATAAGAAATGTTGAGTATAATGTTAATGCTTAAGTGGCTAGGGTTGGAACTATAGTGATAAGGATACGATGCATCGTAGGGTTAAGAACCGCGGTAATCATGACTATGAGTATAACGGTACTCCAATGAAAACTCTTGAGCACAACATGCTCCAATGAAAAGACTTTGAGTATAACGGTACTCAATTATTCATATGAATATACAACGAGGAACACGGGTATAACGGTACCCATATAATAAAATGAAACCATAATCTTATCCTTGGGTTCTTCCAATGCCACTAGAGCTAAAAGCATGTATCATATGAATGTTGTCCTGATTTTATCTTGCATTTACTATATGAATTTATAAACGCTTTTCTATGCTTTGCTTTAAATGTTTTTTAATGTACTTATATAAAAATGGTTTTTAACTTCGGTTATAAGCACCAACTGAGCAAAGTTTGCTCAGCGAGTTTAATGTTTAAACTCGTAGGTTAAAGTTCAATTGAGTAGAGGTTTTGCATCAAGCCGTTTCAGCACTGACAAGACACAAGCCTTGTGGTATATTTTATAATATGACTAGTTTATGGCATGTACAAATAGATTAAATTTGATAGGACTTATAATGAATATGGTATATGTATGTATATGTTATTTTGATACCTTATCAAGATATTGTATTATGAGATAATGAGATATTTAGTAGCTATTTAGTTATGTGTGATATAATGACTTAGAAGTGTTTATGAGTACGTATGTTAAGGAAGGAGGATATAAGGGAGATATTATTGAAGTGCATGCAATATGATTGTGTATTGATTAATGTATGAATGTTATGTTTAAAAAAAAATTTACATAGGATAACCGATGCTTAAATTCGAAAGGTAACGCTCCTTTTAAACTCATTCGTGAGCTTAGAAGGGGTGTTACAGTGATGGTGGCATTTAGTTTTCATATCAGATGGGTTGACTGGATTATGGTGGGTGTGACTTCGGTAACCTATTCGGTGAAGATAAATGGAGAGAAGCATATTTTCATTATACCTTTACGGGGTCTCAGATAGGGGGACCTAATGTCCCCTCTCCTCTTCTTAATTTGCATAGAGGGATTATATTGTTTAATTAAAAAAGCTATAGGTGACAAAACATTATTAGGCATTCGTGTTAATAGGTAATGTCCAACGATCTCTCACTTAAGGTTTGCTGATGATTTTATTTTCTTTGGCAAAGCAGATTTAAGAGAGATAGCCACACTGAGGTAGATTCTAGTGAAGTATAGTGCAAGTAGCGGCCAAACAATCAACTTAGAGAAATTCTGCATCATTTTTTTCAAAAGGCACTCCATCGGACACTAAAGAATTACTAGTAAGACACATAGAGATTGATAAAAGTGGATATCTTGGACAAATATTTAGGCCTTCCTTCTATTATTAAAAGATCAAAATATAAACTTTTCAGCAAATGAAAGATAGGGTCAGATTACAGTTAAATGGTTGGAAGGAAAATTTTCTTTTGCATGCTAATAGAGTGGTGCTTATTAAATCGGTTATTGCAGCCATTCCTATGTTCACTTTTTCCTGCTTTAGAGTTTTCAAAAAGCATTACAGAGGAAATAAACTCTATGGTGAGACGATTTTAGTAGGGGCAAAAATACTAAGAAAGGAAAATTTATTGGATTGCTTGGAAGACAATATGTTTAAGCAAGATAGACAGAGGCCTTGGTTACAAAGAATGGGAAGCAAGGAATATGGCTCTACTAGGTAAGCAAGGTTGGAGGATTTTGAAAAATCTTGATTCACTGCTTGTATCAGGTTTGATGCCTGCATTGTTATGCTGAGAACATAACTCTCGAATCCTATCCAAAAACAAACTTTACAAGATCTAATGACAATCTAAAGATATGTAAAACTTCTTAGTCATTCAAATTATGCATCCCCATGTCTTCTTGTAAAACCAATGGATAACTTAGTTCATCTGTAGTCCCACCAAACTAAAAGTTTTCAGATGGAAAGCATTTTGGGTTGTTGGTATACAAATTTTCTATTCCCTCAATTTTTGTGCATGAAGGAGCAACGTTTCTCCTTAAAGAAGGTGAAATATAAAAATATTACTATATGTAGAACTTTACAAATAAATATATTGAGGAAAAATGAACTTACTAGGTAAATTCTCTACAATTTTAAGAGCCTGTCGTAGTTCAAGTGCTTGTATATGTTCAAAGACAATAGTAAGAAGATTTTGAAGTTCATCAATAATGATAGTAGACGCCAACTTAAAAGCAGCCACAACGTGTAGAAAACTCAACATCTCTACAGAATTCTCCTTTGATGCACCCATAATGGCCTTCCACTCATGAGCACGCTTAATAGCCTCTTCTCTAAATTCCTGATCAAGCTGTGGAGATATTTTCAACAGTTATTCTAACAAAGTTATGCAACTTCTCCGATTGACATTCGAGTCTTCTATGCCCAGCTTGTTCAAAGCAGATAAGTAAAACCCTTGCAGAGCATCTAATACCAACTTGCCTTAGTTTGGTGACTTTTTAACACATTGAAGACTTTACCATGAACTAAGTCATGAATTCTAAAAATGTTTATTTAAGAGCAACTGTAAAATTTATCCATTGCTTGGGATGCAACATTTAAAGCTTGCATATAACAAGGAATGGTTATTGTTGTGCCTTAGGTACCAAAATCTCAAGTTTTGAATATTTGACAAACTCACTTGAAATTGTAAAGTATCTAATATTGTTTCAAGTTCCTCTTGAGTTGTCTCAGCATTTTAAAGTCTTGCCCAAGTGATCAAAGCCTGAAAAGTTGCAAAATTGTTGAAGCTTTGATGCTGGCACAGAAGTCACGACTGCGATGAGTACATCGCTCTCACGACCCAGTTGTTTTCGTTGAAGATATAATCCTGGCACAAGCATCGCGACCGTGACCATCGCACTCGCGACCTGGCTTATTTTCAAAGTCCAGAATTTCACTCAGCTACTGGAAAGCTCGTGACTAAAATGAAAGCAGGCGGTTATGGAGAAAAACCACTTAGTCGCGACCGCGACATGTCCAGCGCACTCATGACCAAAACAAAATTTGGCCAACATCTTTCTCTGGAAGCTATTGGAACAAACGCGATAAAGAGTTCAACCGCGACCAAAACATAAACTAGCCGTTACAGCTGAGTCGCGCCCGCGACCAATACATCGCGCTTGCGACTCACCTAAAGTCAGACACAAGGGCTAGTGCATTTAAAGTTGAGTGACGCAAGAGGTATCTGTTGGAAAGATCGTTTAAAATTTTATGTGAGAGATCGCGCTCACGACACTGACAGAAAAACAGAAAATTTTTTTCTAATGGCTAGTTTTTTAGTTGTAGGTATAAATACCCATCAAAACTGTATTAATGAGGTTAGACAACTATCATATTCAATACTCCCAACAACCTTATTGTGCAAATCTCTTTCTTTATTACTTTCATTAAATTTTGAGCACTTTGTTAGTTGGGTTAGCATTAAACCCACATCTTGATTAGTTGTTATAGTTTGAGAGTTATCTTTAAATTCTTGTTCTTATTCTTGTTCATTGTAAGTTTGGGGTGATCACAAACCCTAAGTTTAAGGTAAACTTGTAAAACCTCTTGTACTTTCTTTTTGTGTTTTAGTAGAACCCAATTCCTTTCTAGGATTGGAGAAGTAGACGTAGGCAAGAGTTTAGCCGAACCACTATAAAATCCTTCTAATTAAACCACCAAATTTCCGCTTAAAATTTTTAGAAGGCCACTAATTCATACCCTTTTAGTTGCCAAGGGACCAACAGTTATCCATCAAATTCTCAGGTTTCACAACCAGTTCTTGTGACTAAACATTTTCATTTAGGTGTTTCTCCTTCAATTCCACTTGCTTACAACATTCTTCAACTAATTGTTTCGTTGAATCAAATTTTTGCTTTTCTAACTCAAACTCCTTGATGAGTTCTTCGAATTGCATCACTATTTCAAGTTTTTTTGAGCTCTCTTCTAATGTTCTTCCGCCTGAACCAACATGTTTCTACTTCTCATCAATGTCTTTGCTTGATTCAGAAGTTGATTTTTACACTGAATCCAACTCTGCCAGTTCTAATTAAAGCTTCGAAGATTTTCTCGCAGCAACAAGGTTCAACCTTTTTTATTCAAGCTCTTTAGAGGACTCTACAAGTTGGACTACGTTTCGTTGCTCCTCACTGCACTCTATGATTGATAGTTGGACTGATTTGATTTGCTCATTCTTCAATTTAAGTTCTTTATCTCGTTCTCTAATGGAATTTCTAATACCATTATGGGTGGTAAAGAAGTAGAGGAAATGAGAAAAAGAGCAAGACATCTTGGACAGATTGCTAGACAAGTTGTTGGAAGGTTTTTCAAGGCTTCCATACGCCGGCTGTTCATGTGCAAGATACCTTCCGTTAAATGCTAGACGGAAGGTGCGTTGGGATATTTTTAAGATAGTTTAGGGGGTTTTGGAGTAGGGGCGGAGCCAGTATGGGTCCATTGGGGGCGTTGGGCCCTAAAGGTTTAGGGGAAAAAAAATTTTATGTTGTAGAGAGTAGGGCCAGCGCGGCAACCTGGAAAAGATGAAAAGCTAAAGGAAGAAGACGGAGGAAAGAAAAGAAAGAAAGAAGGAAAGAAAAGAAAAGAAAAAAGGAAAGAAAAGAAAGAAAGAAGGAAAGAAAAGAAAGAATGAAAGAAAAAAAAGAAAGAAGGAAAGAAAAGAAAGAAGGAAAGAAAGAAGGAAGAAAAGAAAAATTCACTTAAGCAACACGACGTCGTTTTGCGTTTAGCAGAAAAAAAAAAAGCAAATTAATGAATTAAAGGGAAGGAGATAGAACAGGAGCAGCTCGTGCTGCTAAGTAGGCGAAAGGAAGAAAGGAACCTGAGAGTGTTGTGCTTGGCCTCCTGCCCGCCGCCGTTACTCCCTTGCAGGCGCCGCCGCCGCCGCCGCCGCTTCTCCAACCGCTGCTGGTCTGCTGGAAATTAGAGATAAGTTTGGTTAAATGTTAATTCATAGAGGCAGTTAATGTAACTTAAATTATTTTAGGGTTTAGATTAGAAATTGAATGGTGTTCTGAATTGATTCTTGTAGCATTTTGTTTAAACATTGTATAAGACGCCTAATACTCACATGAGGACATTGATTTATTAAGAGCTCTAAATTATTATTGCAGTGAATTGGCAATTTCTGTTCAAATTTTAATTCATGAAGAACAATTGTCTATTCATTAAATAGAGCAATTTCTATTCTTATTTTCATAAGAATTGGCAATTTATGTTCTTATTTTAATTCATGAAGAGCAATTTCTGTTTTTCACTGGGCATACAAATTGGAATTTTGACATTTGAAATTTGAACATCCATGGAATATATGCTGCTACAACTTCTTTCCATTTTGTTTTCCTGCAATAAAGTTTTTAATAAAAGAAGTGTTGTTTTGTTCATTATGTATTTGCAACATTCTATGAATTATTTTGATCGGTTTACAATTTTGTTTATCAATTTCTGACTTTTATAGAATCGAGATAGGTTATTCTTTTAATTTCGAAGCTTTGAACATGAGGAAATATAGGATTTCCAGTTTGTGTAGTTGGGATTTCTAAGAATGAGTTTTAATTTTATTTTATTTTTTTGTTGATGTTGAATTAATAAGGATGAGTTTTAAGCTTTGAACAATATACCACTTTGGGGTAGTTATGTTGTTGAGTGTGGTTTGTTCTTCTCTTAATGTTTGCTGGTAGGTGTTTGATATGGTGAGACTTTACTTTAATTAGGTTTTCTTTGATTCTTCTTGTTAGATTTTTGGAACAAAAATGAATATCCTTTCTTTTGTCAGATGTCTTTTAGCAGAATGCCTTGTGGCCTTTCTGAATTATATATATGAAGGTTAATGCTAATCATCAACAGATTTGATATTTAGTTCAGCATTTTAGAACTTTTAAAATCTCAAATAAATCATTCAAAAGTACAATAATTTTGAATAAACTTAAGTGACTTAATAGATAGTTCTTGCTTGTAATTACTCTTATAGTAGTGTCAGAAGTATGCGATGTCTGCTTATTTATTGGGGCCTTCTAGTACCAATTTTTTTTTTTTTGTTCTTTTTTCAATTTTCTTGTTTTCCATGTGCTGCTATTTATTTAAATTCTTTTTCCTTATATTTTGATTCTTGTTTCAATGTGATTTAGTCTACACATAAAAGGTTTATGTTGATAACATGAGCTTGAAAATTCACTTTTGTTTCATTTGAAATATGTTAAATCAGGTTCTGATAGTCTATAATTATTTTACTGGAGACAGTAACGTAGCCAGAATTTAGGCCCATCAGCCATTTTCCTGGCTACGCCACTGTTTCGGAGTATATTAGTTTATCGAGGAGATAAAACTTAAAATTGCGTATATTTTAAGGGCAAAAAAATGTTATTGGCCCAATTTGTTGGAACCATGATCTATTGATTCCAACAGTTACCATGGTGTTGGTGTTTGATTAAAATTATAAATATGATGCGTATTTATTTAAATAAGAAAGAATTTCAGTTTCACAAAAAAGAAAAGAAAATTCATTGAAGAAGATTCATTAAAAAAGTCCAAAATGAAAATTTCCACAGAAAATCTAGAATATAAATTTTGTCAAAAAAAAAAAATTCTACAGTAGAAACAAAAAGCAATTTGTTGAGCGCATGACTAAAACAACCAATCGGAAATTGAAAGGTAGTTACATGGTGAGAAAACAAAAGCAATTTCCCAAATTTGTGTTTGGCAATAAAATAAAATATTGCACTAAAACTTCTAAGCATACATAAAAAATAATGAGGACATCAGAGTATATTTGTTTAAATATTAAATTAATATAAAATAAAAATTACTTTATATTCTTTTTATCACTAATTAATGGTTAAATTGATGAAAGAGATGGAAAGATCTAAGAGTTAAATAGTATGAAAACAGTAGTACTAAAAAATTAAATTTTTCAAAAATAAAGGGCCTAACAAAAGATTAGTTCAAACTAAAAGGACTAAAAAAAATTTACCCTAATTTTAAATTAAAATTACATGTTATTAATTTTTTTTTTAGCATAAATATTACATACGCATCCTAATTCATACATCCAAAAAATAAGACTCATAAACTGTTCCTAAAAAAAAATTGAACCATGCTACCTAGCTCTTTATTAAAAGTGTTCTTCACGGCCCCTTGCCCACTTCCTTAATTGCAGGTTATTAATTGTATCCGGTAAGAGTGCATTAGTGCATTGAATGGTCTAAATCCTTCAATTTGGCAAACACATCCTTTTGGTCAATTGTTCTAGATATCACCAACTTGACCGGGGAACCACCATCGTGGGGCCGGTGTGGTGCCCGAAGTCCTTTCCCCGTATGTAATAAATTTTATTAATTGCAAGAAAACTGTAAATTGTTTGGTTCGGCCTGATGATTGAAGCAGTCTCTTTGCTTCATAAATAACGGGATTCAAGTTCAATTTTAAGCATTTTTTTTCTCCATTTAAATAACCCACAAAATGGGGTTCAAATTTAAATTTTTCTTTCTTTTTTTTTTTTTGCACAAAAGGCCGTTTCACTTAACTATCTAAACACATACTACATCTTTTTCCATCAATTCTTTATATTTCGCTTTTTGGGTATTTTTTAGATTGTTTACATTTTCATTTATAGTAAGTATTGTAATTATTTATTATTATTTTTTTATTTGTATTGATGAAAAAGTAAATTTTGTAAATAATTAAGTATTATTTATTATTATTTCTGTATTAATATTGGTGAAAAATGTAATTTTATTGGTATGTGGTGAAAAGTGAATGTAAAGAATTAAGAAAAATAGAGGTAGTATTATTTTATTAAGCCCAAAATTTATTTAAGAATATGCTTGACTTTAGTTTAATTCAAGATCTAATATTAGTTTCATTATTTTTTAATTTAGTTAACTTGACTTTAGCGTCCAACGACAAGATTTGGCCTTTATATTAATGAGGTAATTTAATTTAATTTAATCAGGTGTTAAGATTTTAATTACCGGATAAACTCTGTAATTTTAATTTATTTATGGCTTTGTGTTTGTTTCGTGAAATTGCATAGCCAACATCAGAATTAATAAGAAGCAATGTAGAACCAGTTCTTGAACAATAAAAACCAGCTATATTATCATTTTTTTTAAGTTTTTCAAATTGAAACTTGGTAATATGGATCTCCAATTTACAGGATAGTTTATTTATCCAATTAATATGTATTTTAAGTTTTCCAAATGCACTCTGTCATTATTGGTTATCACTGTTATCGCTCTCCTCCATTTGAATTTTTGGTTCAGTCGATGTGATCAATGGTTGTACGGGTAAAAAAAAGGTTCATTGGAGTAAAAAGAAAAAAATGTTATTTTTTTGGATTGATCATAAAGTGTCTTGAACGGGTTACAACTATGACCATCACTCATAATTACATTTAGACTAATTCTCGTTTGGTAGGTCTCTAATTAGGCGGATGATAGATAAATTATTTAAGAACCAATTTTAGAAACAACAAAATTATATAAAATTACATTTTGCTCTATTTAGATTTTTTTTTTATCGGATAACAATTTTAAGACATCAATTTATTTTCAGAAAAGTCAAAATTATTTTATTAATCTTTTCTACATGCTACTAATTAC
The DNA here is from genome assembly GCA_949640765.1 of Croton laevigatus. Lineage (NCBI taxonomy): Eukaryota > Viridiplantae > Streptophyta > Magnoliopsida > Malpighiales > Euphorbiaceae > Croton > Croton laevigatus. The sequence continues at coordinate 1,731 of CATIWJ010005959.1, read as the reverse complement.
TACCTTAGTTTTTTTTATTTCTTTACATTCACTATTTCACTAAGACCAATACAAATCTACTTTTCATCAATACCAATACAGAAATAATAATAAACAATTACTAACCCTTTAAAAAACTTATTTTTTCAGCAAGCCTAATAAAAAAATAGTAATAAACAATTACAAAATTTCCTATAAATGAAAATGTAAACAACTAAAAAAAGCACCAAAAAGCGGAAATGTAAACAATTCATGAAAACGGAGGTAGTAAGTCTAGTCTATCAAAATGAGTCAAGATACGTATTTATAACCATTTGTAATTTTTTTTCTTTTTAAGCACCCTAATCGAAAGAAGATGTTATATTTTTTGAAATTAAGTTAATAAATTGAAAAAAGGAAACAAATCACAATAAATTGCATTAGTACATGCCATACTAGCATGAAATATTTAGTGAAGTAAAGAAATCAAATGGATCAATCTGTAAAACTAGAATCATTGAATCAATATAGTAACTACAAAATCATGCAAATAGTCGGCGATTCATTTTGAATGCTTGTACAAATAAAAACAAGCTACTTTGAGCTACATGTACATAATTGAATACTAGAGACAGATCAAGATAATTTTAGGCTGGAGGGAATTTAAGTTTTCTTTGAAAAATAAATCAAAATGCTTATATGAATATCAGTTTGAAATGGAACCAACATCACGTGCGCAGTTTTTTAAGTTTGGGTTCACATCTGACTATATTTATGAGTGGATCGGGTTCAGAGACAGATCTAGGAGTGTTTCGTTGGGGTTCCAGCCCCTCCAAATTTTTTTTTTTTTCAAATTTCCTTTATATATATATATATATATTTTAAAATTTATGAATAATTATAAAACATCTTCTTAATGTAAGCCCTCCTACTTTTGATCTTGGGTTCATCACTATTCAGTTCACCCATTTTTTACAGTGTCATGTACTTTATTAAATAGATAGAATTACCGTAAAAGTTAACGGTAATTCTACGGTAGCACCCCTTTTTTTTTTTTTTTTTTGATTTTTTTGAATGGTAGATTGTCTGTACTGGGACCCGAGATCAGTTTCAGTGAGACACAGTTTGAAGAATCAGACTCTGTGTTGTAAATTAAATGTGAAATAATCGAGACCGTTGAAATACAGTCAGATAAAATTTTATAATTTCTGTGAACCGTAACCCACTGAAACTGATCTCGGGTTCCAGTACAAACAATCTACCATTCAAAAAATTAAAAAAAAAATCAAAAAAAAATTAAAAAAAAAAAAAAAGGGGTGCCGAGTACCATAGCCGGGCCCAAAAGTTAAACTACTAATATTAACTCAACCCGACTAAAACACGTCACGTACATACTGTGAAGTGCATATGCTTCCTTTATTTTGTAGTTTTGAAACTTGTGAATTAGTAAGACTTTGCTAGTCATAGTTTCGTGGCAAACCCGACGTAACTTGGCCAGCTAGTCTTTGACGTCAGCGTTGCCCAATAGGCTATAAATCTTGGAAACAAAACCTCAAAACTTCCATCTCTCTAAACTCTCTTCTATTTTATTATAAATACCAAATATTAGCAGCATGGATTCCGGAGTTATTGTGCCTAGATGGAGACCTAGTCCAAGCCCAGAAAGACAGCCACACACCATAAATTCTGAGTCTGAGGAAGACCAAGATACTAATAAATCACTCAACGAGAAACCACTATTCCCTTTTTCTATCACATGTAATAATGATTATA
>CATIWJ010005920.1:0-11803 GCA_949640765.1 Croton laevigatus | reverse complement strand
TTTTTTCTCATTTATCACAACATTCTCTTCTTTTTTTTTTATTATTATTTTTTTAAATCTTATCTTAACATATATATTTTTATTTATTTATTTATTTAAAATTATATCACCTTTATATCAATTATTATTATTATTATTATTATTATTATTTAAAATTATAATTTTTGTGTAAATTATACAATTTACATTTTACGACACCGTGTATTTTCCGACAACTAATTTCGCGAGTGTTACATTTGCTCGAATGTTTTCAAATGCATATGTTGTTATGTGAATATGTGGTGTCTGATTTGCAATGTTGTGCTATTATTTATTATTTGTTCTGCCACGTAATTATTATGTTAAATTAAACTGAGTAAAAGTAAAGTACCCACTAAACATAGAGCTTAGCAAGTTTAGTGTCTACTAAACTTGTAGGTCATGGAGAAATGCACTAAGGACCAAATAATCAAAGTCGAGTCAGGCTCACCAGGAATCGTAGAATGGTATATGCTGTGAAATAAAGACTAAAGACTACCGGAGCACTAGAAAGAGATAGAAAATTTTTATATTCAGTTAGTAATTAATGTAAATTTGTTTTAATCTATTGTAAAGTATGTTCTGTATACCATGTAATGTATGATGTGGCACACTTTAGCTCGGCTAGAAACTAGTCGGATTAAGAAGTGTTACAGAAAAACCCTCAAGTACAAGAGTGGGCAAAGTAAGTTCAAGAAGGGAAGACCGGAAAGTATCAGATTTCTCCAGATGGAATGTTATGTTTTGAGAATCGGATAGTGGTTCCAGGCACGGGTAACGTAAGAGAAGCAGTCATGAGAGAAGCTCACAGCAGTCCACATGCTATGCACCCGAGAAGTACCAAAATGTACTTGGATTTGAAGAAGACCTACTGGTGGCTGGGAATGAAGAGAGATATTATCAACTATGTGTCAAAGTGTTTGAATTGCCAGAAAGTGAAAGCTGAGCACCAGTTGCCATCAGAATTACTACAGCCCATCAATATACCAGTATGAAAATGGGACCAGGTGATCATAGATTTTATTTCGGGTCTACCTATGACTCGAAGCAAACACGATGCCATGTGGGTAGTATTGGATAGACTCACCAAGTCTGCTCATTTTTTACCCATACGTATGGACTACTCACTAGACAAGCTAGCAGAGATATATGTCAGAGAGATAGTCCGGTTACATAGAGTACCATTGTCTATCATATCAGATCGGGATCCAAGGTTTACATCGAAGTTATAGGGAAGATTACAAGAAGCTTTAGGCACGAAGCTACAGTTTAGTACAACATTTCATCCTCAGACAGATGAGCAATCAAAAAGGGTAATTCAAATCCTAGAAGACATGCTTTGAGTTTGTGTGATGAAATTTAAAGGAAGCTGGGACAAGTACATTCCGTTAGCAGAATTCGCCTATAACAATAATTACCAGTCAAGCATCAAGATGGCTCCTTACGAAGCACTATAAGGCAGGAAGTGTCGCACTCCAATTTGTTGGACAGAGCTTAGTGAGTACAAGATGATTGGTCCGAATTTGGTAAGGGATACGGAAAAGAAAGTTAAGATTATTCAAGCTAGATTGAAAGAAGCTTCAGATCGTCAGAAGTCCTATGCGGACTTGAAGAGAAAGGATATTAACTATGAAATTGGCGACAAAGTTTTTCTCAAGGTATCTCCATAGAAGAAGGTTATGAGATATAAGAAGAAGGGTAAGTTGAGCCCTAGGTTCATTGGGCCATACAAAATCATCGAGTGTATTAGTTCAGTAGCCTATCGCTTAGCTTTACGACCAGAGCTAGACAAAGTTCATAATGTCTTCCATGTATCAATTTTAAGGTGATATCGATCGGACTCCTCACATTTACTACCAGCAGAGAGCATAGAATTGGAACCCAACCTGTCATACGAAGAAGAACTTGTAAAGATCTTGGCTAGAGAGATCAAGGAGTTGCGAAACAAGAAAATTCCATTGGTTAAAGTTTTATGGCAGAACCACAAGGTCGGGGAAGCTACTTGAGAGCGAGAAGCAACCATGCGTGAGCGCTATCCGCAGTTGTTCATAAAGCAGTAAACTTCGAGGACGAAGCCTTTTTGTAAGGTGGATAGATTGTCACATCTTGTTTTTTATTTAGATAATAATTTATGAGTTGACATAATCTAATAGGGTTTTTGTAGGAGTTTCGAGTACCGAGGCGTAGGAGCGTCGGAGTCAACTTTGGAATTCGTGCAAGCACCGAATAGACCTGAGATAATTCTTACGTTATCAACTAGTGTTAATGGACTGGGCTAATTATAAAGATAAGTAAATGTTAAGTGTAATGGGCTAGAATAGATATTAGGCCTTTTAGAAAATGAGTTGATAAAAGAAGAATGAATTAGAATATGGGCTAAGGCCCATGTGACTATATATATATATATACATATACATATACATATATATATATATATGTATATGTATATGTATATGTATATGTATATGTATATATGTATATGTATATGTATATATATGTCCACTTTAAACCCTAAAAAAATATCTTCTTCCACACTACCCATTTCTAAAAATCTCTTCATCCGCCACCCTCCCCTCTTCACTTCTTCTTTATTTTTCTTACAACTATAACTTTTATCTCCACTTCTTTACCATCTGCATTCTCATATAAACCCTAGGCCGGTCCATTTCTTTTAAAAACCAAGAAGAGAGACTTGCAAGATCTATCATCTAAAGCTTAGGAAAGACTTAGAATTAGAGGTAAGAGTTGAAAATTGTTAGGATTTGTGATAGATAAAGTAAGATTCAAGTAGGATTTTTGTTAGATTGTTAGATCAAGTCTAAAATTTGTAAAATCTTTGGTATGGGGAAACCCTAGGTAAGAGAGTTAGAGATTTAACTTGATTCTTTAAGTATAAGCTAAATGTATGTATTTTTCTAGGTGATTTAGAAGCTAAGGCAAAGGAAAAAGGGAAGGAGATTGATAAGTGCCAGAAATATATATTTATATATATATATATATATGTTTATATGAAAATTACTGCTTAATTTTGGTTAAATTTAGTGTTTAATTTGTCTTTTGAGCACTTATTGTATTAATTTAATTTTACAGGTCATAATCGAGCTTTTTCACAAAAAAAAAGAGATGGAAATAATGCAAGAATAGAGTCAATAGGAGCATTTTGGAAGAATTTGGAAATTCAAGGTGTTAAGCAAGCATTTTTTATTGAAATTAAGTTGTACAGTGCGTGTTTGACTCCTGAAGCTTGAAACGCAGGTCTTACATGCGTTTTATTTTGCTTGAAATTCAGTGGTGCTACGCACCTTTTGGATGGATCAAAGGCTAATTATGCTATGTAGGGTTTTGGTCTTAAAACAAGAAGTAGCTGTATGTTGAGTATTTTGAAACATAATGAAAGAGGACTTGGTGAAGCTACGCATCGTTTTGATTTTGGATAGAGGACAGATGGGATTTTGACGAGAGAATCGTGAGAGGAGATTGGCTTCTCTGATTTGAATATGATTCAAGGAGTTCTAACGAACGAATCGATGGAGGGAGTTGAAGATTTGATTTTCGAATTTTAGAAGTCTGGAAATTGACGAAGAAAAGGGGATTTGAATTTCAAAAATAAAAAGAACAGACGCGACGAAGACGGAGATTGAACTGCGATCGAAGATTAGGTTGGTTGGGTTTTTAATTTTCGTTTTTGAAAATCAAAAGAGGAAAAAAAAGACAGGAGGGAGAAAAAAATGAGAAATACAGAGGATCGAAAGAAAAACAAAGGGAGTTTGGGAGAGAGAGGAGTAAAATACCAAGACCGGAAGAAAGGAGAGATCACCGAAAATTGGAAAACGATCGAGAACAGCAGAGATTTGAATGAGGGAGAGTGGACTGACATTGATTTCGTTTGGTTTTTCACAGGACGATCGAGATAGAAGAAGGGATAGCTGGTTTCTTTTTCAGTTGTTCCTCATTACGACCAAAAATTGGAAATTAGCACAGATTTGAGTCCAGAATTCCAGAACTAGTTCTTCATTGTTGAGGAACAGAGTAGGAGGTTCAGTTTGTTTCTGTAACACCCCTTAACCCGACTAGTTACTAGCCGAGCTAAGAGTGTCACATCTGATGTTTACTAGTATACAGAACATTACTTGAGAAATTTTTTTTTCTTCTTTATGCTGTTGTCTGTTCTGACTTTCGACTTTTATTGCGCAGCATATGCCATACTAGTTGTCTCTGGTGAGCCTGTCTTTATTTGACTGTTCTGGCTACTTTTGTGTCTTTCCATAACCTACAAGTTTAGCAAAAACTAAACTTACTAAGCATTTCGCTTAGTGGGTACTTTATTTTTACTCAGTTTAATTTTAATGTATTAATTGTTCACGTAGCAACACGTATAGCAGTCAATAGCACATCATTGCATACAAATATTACATGTTCACAGCACATCATCCATACATTTGAATAATATAAAGTAAAGGTAAAGTACCAAACCTGATATCGTGTCGCATTCGTCCCTCGTTGTCCTACGCGTTTCCCATAGCTAGATTCCTTTGTTGTTTTCTAACAAATCACAACTTAGTTAATTTTTCCGTTTTACTATAATTTCTTTAATGTTTCTTATCATACATTTTTGCTATGCTCTTACTTTAATTTCTTTCTATGCTCTTACTTTAATTTCTTTCTATGCTCTTACTTTAATTTCTTTTACTTATATTTACTGTCTATGTTTCATAGTCTGACTCTTATTCTGGTACCAAATTATTCGTTAATATTATTCAGTTGCATTGATTTTACTTCTGATATTTCCAATTGTTTTTTCTATACTTAGCCTAATAAGTTCCAATTTTACTTAGTCAGATTTTTTGTCTAATTTTACAGAAATTTCGCCAGAGTTCCGGCTACGTATGGACAGTTTGTGAATAGTAACAGCGACTAAATGAATAGTCCCTGTGACTATACACTGGGATCCTGCATAAAAATTTTCCAAACACTTCGGCAATCTGTCCTTATACCCTCACTCCTCATATAAATCGAAAATAAACACTTCTATATTCAACACACAACACAATCGCAACTTTTCAACATTTTCTCATTGCTGCTTATTTAATTTACTTTGCACGCCTTTCATTAATTTATTTATACATTCATTTATCTAATTCTAATTAAGTTAATTCTGGACTTTGTTCAATCCTAATACATAAGATTATTATTATTCATATAAATTTCAGATTTAATTGAGTTATGAATTATTTCTAACGTTAGCGTTATTCCGACTCTATTGTTCGTCTAATCCTTCTTGCACGTAGTCTAGTAACTTAGTCATATTACTGGCCAAAGTTCATACTCAGTTCTGCCTACTCCTGATTTCAGACTTGTACCATCTTTGGTTTTTCAAGTATATCTTTTTATGTATTTAATTTCTGCCCAAACTGTTTTACAGACATAAACTAGACATATAAATCTACAACTTTCATGTTTTGTACTTCCTTAAATTCTGTTTCTATCATGGTCTAATAATTTGTTGAAATTCGGTCTGTTCTGTTAGCCTATCTGATTCCGACAGCCTGACCGCCAGTCAGTGTTCCAGCCATAACTTTCGTTTTACAAGTCCAAATAAGGCAAATCAGGTCTCTAATTTTAGCTAAGACATAAACCTACAACTTTCTATTTTATGGCTTTCCCAAAATCCATCCCTAGCATGTTCAAACTTCTATTCGAATCTGACCCTAAAAACCTGCCAGAATTCTGATTTCAGCTTTTCTTTCATCTTGTTTATGAACATATAAACCCTATCTCATCAATTAATCACTTCATCTTCATTATATGATCATCCCCCTATTAAACCCTAAAATTTCAGATTATATACCTTATTTAATGTCTTGAAATAATGATCAATTGAAGCAAATAGAAGTTGGGATATGTTGCTTACCTTAAAAACTAGCTTTCTCCTAAGTAATTCAACTTGAAAATCACAAACTCCATGGCTCTTTTTTGGCTAGGAGGGCCGGCTGCCATAGAAGGAGAAGAGAGGAACATTTTGGAGAAGAGAGGAACATTTTTGTTCTTCTAAATGATGAGTTTGGCTAATCTTCTACTTTATATATTTCTTAAATGTCAAATTTAATTAGATTTAATTCTCCTTTCAATTCCACCTCCTTAAATCAATGATTAGGATTTATCCAAATCATTTTAATCCAATGGCTTCTCTTCATCCACTTGTCACTTTCTTATACCTTTTTTACTCTTAGTCCCTCCAACTTTTACTTTTTAGAAATTTGTCCCCTTCATTTAATAAATTATTTCAATTGAGTCCTTTTGACGTCTTCACATAACCTAGCTGTCATCCGTCATTAATAACTTTTTGCATACTAGTCCAAATTTAATAATTCTTGTGCCAAATGAACCTAGACACCTAAATATATGTCATATTCAAATTTCATATCAATCCGGACTATAGATAATATTTGGCGACGTTTTTTGTCGGGTCCCGTCGCACTGCCTTGGGCAGTTGTCTATACATATCCAAATTAGGTGGTTCTTGATTCTAAGTTTAACTAACACATAAAGGAACAACTTTTGTGTTTTACACATTTGTAAATTAAGCCATCTTAGGGTCCGAAATTCAGGTTAAACTCAAAGATTCTACGCGAGTCAAGTTTTCGTGTTTCAGCGGAATTCTCCGCACCTGTAATTCCGGAAACTACTGTAATTTCACCGTTATGATCTATTTAACCTCAAAACCTAATATTTAATATATTTTCAAGGCTTAATAACATTTTTGGAGAAATTTTATTTTAGTCCTTATCATTCTCAGAATTTACCAAAATGCCCTTATAGAAAATTCGTTATATCTTTTTTATACATACTTTTCTGACAATTCCGTTACACGTCGTTGCGACCAGTAAACTCTCTAGATTTCATATTTAACATCTGTTATAGGCACTACTAAGACCTACCGAAACTTTTTGACAAATTCTATTTAGGTCCCTAACCTTTTCCATAATGCCGACGGGTTCCGCTGAGCTCCGTTGGCGTACTTTTGCCTTCCGGATGCGATCAGCGCCCGTCCGATATCTTACTGTAGTTTTTATTACCGAATTGATGTATTTAGGGTTGACTTCCCTTAGAGGTCACCCATCTTGACTTGTACTGTGACATGAGCACGTTTAACTCTGGGGGTTCGGCGAATTTCTCCGCGATTCTTCCGAGTCTACGCGCCCAAACTATATCATCAAAATCTACAGTTGTCAAATGTTATGCCTATACTCGATTTCCACATTCCTCTATTTACGATCTATGTATAATTTACGTTTTTCTTCATTCATTCCTTATACTTGCTTTTTGTTTACTATTGGTTTACTTTTTATTTATCTTACTTATAGTATGTATACTTTCCGTTTACAAAAGTTTACTATATTTATAATTGGCTTACTTCTTGTTTACTACTTGTTTACTATGTTCGTAACTTATTAATTAATAATTTACAACCTGTTTACTGAACTTATAATTCATTTTTTTCCCTTTTACAAAGGGTTTCCTTCCTTAACATTTCCTATTATGAACTCCTTCTACCTTTCTTTTCGTAGATCATTCAGCATTTCAGACATTACAGATTTTGGGACGTTATATTTCTCCCCTCCTTTTAAAATAGTTTCGTCCTTGAAATTTGATCATTTCTGTGCTTTATTTGTCTTATCGGTACATTTTGACTTATTTCTATACGGCTATGTTGTGAATTTTGAGTTACTTGAAAGTTTAATTGTTGTCAGTTATTGTCATTTCTTGTTGATTTATGACTTTATAACTTGATTTGTACTTATCAAACTTCTTGTATGTTTACATATTTTTGTTCTAAATTCTTTTCTCATGTTTTTCGATATTTGCATATTTTCTATACTCTATCCCATCTTTTTATTCTACTTATTGTTCTTTCTTATTGATTGATTATTCTAATTTATCATTTATATCTTATCTTCTAACTGCTATGGAATATCTCGTTTTATGTTGGTAATGGCCACTCCCAACATAATACATATATTCCATCTATGTTATTTTCTTTTTATCTTCATTATATTTTACTTATTACATTTCCTTACTTTTATCATTTACCTTTGGTTTTATGCTTTCATGATTTCCTTATTGACTTTTCATTACACATTATTCTTTATATTCCACATTTCTCACTCTATACTAATTATCATTCGCTATATTATATTTTACATTTGACTTTTCAATACGATATAAACTTTCTTTTCCTTATATTGCTCACCAAGATAATATCAGTGAACTTAAAGTGGCATAAACAATGTGTAGAGCCCTATTCATGCTCACGTGCCTCTATATATATGTAGGGGCCCAGTTTTTCCCCTACGGCTCATTCAATACGGTCACATTTCAATATTATTCATCGGCCTGAAGCCAGAATCCACATATCATATCATAATATTTGGCCGAAGCCTATGAACAATCAATAATCAGTGACTGTGGCCCTAATACAATTGCGGACCAAGCCCCGTACAATCTATGGCCGAAGCCCCATATAATATCTGTGATCGTAGTTCCATGATAACGTCTGGCGGCCGGAGCCTTACATCCATCTCTAATTCCATTTGTATTACCAAGGTGAGCCAGAGTCTCATTTCTTTCTAGTTCACTGTATTTTACAGTATCTTATCGTTTCTTTCTATTTTTCTTTGATACATATTATACATCAATAACTATCATTTTCATATACGAGTCATATGATTTCACTTTCTGTATCAATGCTTGCATAACCACTGACATTTTGACCCGTAGGTCCAATCACAATTATGTTGGTTTGCCAATGTTACTGTATACTTTATGATTTCTCTTAGTTTTTCTGTATATTTTAATTCTATTTCGTATGAAGTTTCACCTTTTTTTTATATGGTACTGATAGTTTTAGATCCTTTTAGCCTGGTTCTTTCTCTAGTACTAGTGTTGATCCAATATATTTCTTATCTTAATTGGGTTTCATATGATTATTTTGTGCTGCTGTTTCTTTAATACTTTTGCTTGTCACATGTTTGCATTTAATTTTCAATTTCATAACGCTCGTTTCCTGTGTTATCCTGAATTCTTTTGATGTTTAACCTATTGTAGCTTTCTCTCGTTCCTTGGATGATCTGTATTACTCCTTTAAAATTTTGTGTATTATTCTTCCTGTTGTTGCGTAACTTATTTATTTTCAACCATTTTATCTCTTTCTTTTTCTCCGAGTATTTGTGCTAGTTATCTTTTATTTATTTCACTACTTATGCATGTGCGTGTGTTCATCGGTTTCGGTTATTTCCTTCCAATCAACTATCTCTAAATGTCTTTGTAATTTCTAACACGAACATTAGCATACATACTTTCACAGTTTATAAACCAAAACAATACTTTATACACGTCTAATCATTCAGTTCACCTCGTCATTCATATATTTAAAATTCATATCATAACACAACAATTCATAACACATTCAAAGCAATGCATGTCATTTTGTTTATTACCTCTTGTATATATCCATTTTTGTGTTTAACACTAATTATTTCTTCTCCGCTTTCCTTAGTCTCTATTGATTCCTTCTTTTCTTTGCTTATTTCTGATTACAACTATTCCTTTTTATTTCCTAACACTTTGTGCTACTGTTGTCTCTTGTTCTCCTAACTGTCTAGTGTCTTACTTTCCAATTGCTTCTCATAATTTCAATCTATGTACTTGTGTTCCTATTTGGTATATGCTATTTTCTTAGTTTAACCGCCCAGGAACGGCTAAACTAATGCTCTGATACCAAAAAATGTAACACCCCTTAACCCAACTAGTTACTAGCCGAGCTAAGAGTGTCATAACTGATGTTTACTGGTATGCAGGACATTACCTGAGAAATTTTTTCTTCTTTATGCTGTTGTCTGTTCTGACTTTCGACTTTTATTGCGCAGCATATGCCATACTAGATGGAAAGGTGTCTCTGGTGAGACTGACTTCATTTGGCTATTCTGGTTGTCTTTACGTCTTTCTGTGATCCTACAAGTTTAGCATACACTAAACTTGCTAAGCGCTATGCTTAGTGGGTACTTTACTTTCACTCAGTGTAATTTAACATATTAATTGTTTACAGATGGCACGTGTATCACATAATAGCATAGCATTGCAAACAAAGCATCACTTGTTCACAACATTTCACATACATATAAAAATGCCGTAGATAAAAGCAAAGTACCAAACCTGTTGTTGTTGTCTCGTTTACCCTTTGTTTGTATCACGTGTTCCCATGATTAGACTTTTTCCTGCTGATTCTCATACAAATCATAATTTAATTAATTTCTCGTTTACTATATATTTCTTCTAATATCAGTAGCTCTGAATTCCTCTTATGTGTTACTTTAATTTCATTTATTACTATATGTAGCTCGTACCTCATAACTTAACTTATTTCGGTCTTTTATTCGTGGTATATATAATAATACATACCTACGTGTTCAATAAATGCCTATGCTTCTTTTCTTACTTTTACTTACTACTTTAACACTACCGGGTTATTCTTATACGTTTATGTTTTACATATATCCATTCTCGAAAATTTACCAAATGAATAGTATTTTGCCGAATACACTTTAATTTTTACTTAGTCAAATTTTAGGTCAAATTTTACGGAAATTTTGCCAAAGTTCTGGCAATGTATGGACAGTCTGTGAATAGTAACAGCGACTAAATAAATAGTCCCTGCGACTATAAACTGGGATCTTGCATAAAATTTTCCAAACACTTCGGCAATCTGTCCTTATATCCTCACTCCTCATATAAACTAAAAATAAACACTTTTATAATCAACACACCATATCTCAAATGTTCATTCACTTCCCCTTGCCAATTATTTATTTTTATGTGCGCACAGCCTAGTAATTTAATCATAACTTCTTCATTTAATGTTTAAATCAAGTGGTTCTTAATTCTCTAATTAGCTAACGTGCTTAGGTACAATATTTTCTTCTATCATAACATCTAATTATGTCCATTACGTATCCATATTACGTGCTAAAGTCACAGGTCCGGTTCTGCCTTGGTTCAAGATTTCAGCCTGCACGCGTATTACTATTTCAGTTGTATCTTCTTTATTACTAGTCCAATTAGGTTGCTTCTAGTCTCTAAAGTTTCCTAACAAACAGGGGAACATCTTTTATTTTTATCTCTACCTCAAATTATGTTGTTAACTTAGTCAAATTACTAGCCAAAATTCATACTTCAGTTCTGCCTACTCCTGATTTCAGACTTGCACCATCCTTGGTTTTTCAAGTATATCTTTTTATGTATTTAATTTCTGCCCAAACTGTTTTACAACCATAAACTAGACATATAAATCTACAACTTTCATGTTTTGAACTTACTTAAATTCTGTTCCTATCATGGTCAAATAATTTGTTGAAATTTGGCTTGTTCTGTTAGCTTACCTGATTCCGACAGCCTGCATGCCGGCCAGTATTCCGACCATAACGTTCGTTCTACAAGTCCAAATAGGGTGGTTCTAGTCTCTATTGTTAGCTAAGACATATACCTACAACTTTTATTCTTATGAAATTCCCAAACTCCGTCCCTAGCATGTTCAAAATGCTAATCGAATCTGACCCTAAAACCCTGCCAGAATTCTGATTTCAGCTTTTTTTCATCTTGTTTATAAACCCTATCTCATCAATTAATCACTTCATCTTCATTATATGATCATTCCCCAATTAAACCCTAAAATTTCAGATTATATACCTTATTTAATCTCTTGAAATAATGATCAATCGAAGCAAATAGA
>CATIWJ010005875.1:0-14187 GCA_949640765.1 Croton laevigatus | reverse complement strand
ACATATATATAAGCATCCCTAATACAGAATTAGGGATGCAACAGATACGTAATACGTAGTACGTTTACGTTCTTTCGTTTCTTCCGCTTCTTTCAATCTTTTCTTCTAGGTTCTTAGATTGTGAAACTGTTCACTAGGGCTATATGCTCTATTGACGGCCTAGCTACCGATTAATTGCTTCCGCTGGTGGGATAGTTTGTCGATTCGAGGTATTTATAACTATTCCTAATCTATTTCATTTATATATATGTTATATTAAATGCTTCAGATTTAAACTAAACTAATCATTCTTCATCATAAATAGGATATCTATTTTTTATAAGAGATAATTTTATCATATTTTTGAAAGATCAGCAATATGAAAAGGAAAGAATAAACTGCAGGAATTATAAGAACTATTAACTAAGGTAACATTATTTTCAGAGCGAATTTTATTAATAACAGAGCAACTAATTTTTACTAACACTATCATGACCTGATTGCTCTTAACTATTCAAAAAGATATTTAATAGAATATTTAATAATTTTAAATTAACTTTTTTTTTTTCCGTTTCCTAAACAAAGACAACGAAATTAAGGAAATAAAAAAAAGATTTGGCTCTAATTTAAGACCATTGCAAACCCAATAGTTTTTATCAAATTGATGAAATTTTAATGAAAATATGGAAAGAAGGGTGAAACATTTTAACAGTGTTAAACATCTTTTGATCAAAGGAGGGTAATTAGGTCAGGATAGTGTTAGTAAAAATTAGTTGCTCGGTCAATAGCAAAATTTGCTCTGAAAATAACGTTATTCTTAATTGATTGCAATATAAGTTTATTTTGGTTTTATTATAAGATTTTAGCTTGTTATCCATTAATTTTCGGATGTCATCTATTGCTCTAATAATCAAAGTTATACAATGAAATTAAATAAATGGTTAAAAATCAGCTCCATCATTAAAAATTAGCTTATTTCAAATTTCAGTTTACCTCTAATTAACTACTAAAGTAAGATAATTCCCTATCCTTTTCTGGCTTATTTGCTCGTTATGGCAATGGCTCATGAGTCCTATTGGAGGACATTGGAGAGAAACAAGAAGGGCCTATAACAATTTAATGTGATAACAAATCCGCAATTGCTATGGCGAAAAATCATGTTCACCATAGTCGAGCAAAACACATTGCTATCAAGGATCATTTCATACGAGATAATTGATCGAGCAGGTTGAAGTACAGTTAGAATTTTGCAGATCAGATGAGTACATGGCAGATATCTTTACAAATACACTTCCACCACAAAAGTTTTATCAAGCAAAAGAAGCAACTTGGGGTAAAAGCACTTCACATTAAGGGGAGAATGTAGCTAATTAATATGATGAGACATGATGGATCATGAGTCATGAGTCGTTATGCACGTGGAAAAAATATCAGGTATTGTGAAAGTGTTAAAAGTAATTAAGGTTAAGTTATTAAAAGATTAAATTAAAGACAATTTATTCATTAATTATTTTATTAAATTTAAGAAAGAAAAATTATATAGCGGAACAGTGATGTCATATCATCCGCTGACGTGTCATAACCAACCAATAAAATTAATACACTTGGCATTAATCTCACTTATTTATAAATAATTAATGTTGTATTTAATACAGTCACTTATTATTTTTTCTTTAAAATAATTGAAATTAATGTCAAATGTATTAATTTTATTGGTTGGTTACAACACGTCAGCGGATAACGTGCCGTCACTATTCTATCATATAATTATTCAGTATATAATTATTCAGAAAGAATACGTTATATGAATTGGCTACTATAAATAGCCTATGCTTTTTTTAAGTTTCATTAATCAAATAAAATAAGAGTGAGAATTGAACATAAATGTGTGTAATTATTAGCCGATAATATTATCAGCCCCAACACCTCTCAAGAAACCAATATGTCTTATGTCTTGAATTTCATATTAAGAAACTTATGCTAATAATATGTTGTCAATTAAAGACTAAATATTATGAATATTGAAAAATATAAAGGAAAATAAAGATTAGAAAAGAGTATGAAGATTATAATAGGAGAGGAAATATAGATAATGTTAGTTGTCTCTTCTTTCAATTTGTTGTCCTATTTATAGGGCTTTTATACAGACATAGCTAAGACAATATGTTAAATACATTTATGACGATTACTTGAGATATTAAGATAGTGGAGGGGATATTATATTCAATTATTGAGGTTAGTAAGAATAAAGACTAATGAGGAGTAAGTTTCAGCCCAGTTGGTTAAGGCGCTAAGTTTCTTCCGGTTTCGACTCCTACTTTCCTTTCTCCTTATATTAGGATAGATTTAGGGATATCTATATTAAAAAAATAAATAAATAAAGACTAATGATATAATATATATATATATATATATATATATATATATATATATATATATATATATATAATTCATAACAAGATGAAAACACTATGAGAATTGATTAACGGAGTTTATGAGATAGAGTTAACATTATCCTATTTTTGATATTCAAATTAAAACTACACGGTAGGGTGAATAGGGGTGTTCAAATCGGATAATCCGATCCGAAATTTCGGATATCCGAAAAATCGGATCGGGGAAAATACCGATCCGAATCCGATCCGAAAAATCGGATATTATCCGAAATTTCGGATATCTGAAAAATCGGATCGGGGAAAATACCGATCCGAATCCGATCCGAAAAAATCGGATATCCGATTTTTCGGATCGGATACCCGGATATCCGATTTTAATTATTTTTTATTTTTTTATTACTTTTTTGTTAATTAAAAATCGGATATCCGGATATCCGAATAAACGATCCGAATTATCCGAAAATTTTCACTTTTTAATTTTTTTTATTTTTTTAATTAAAAATCGGATCGGATCGGATATCCGAAATTCAAAAATCTCCGATCTGAAAATTTTCGGATCTATCCGAAATTCTAAAAATCGGATCGGATATCCTATTTTTCAGATCGGATCAAACGGATCGCGGATCGGATTATTTTGAACAGCCCTAGTGAATATCCTTATCCTCTCTTTCTTTCTGGCTGCATTACTTTCTTTTCTCAGTCTCACTCCAAGTCGATTTTCTTTACTTTTCGTGCAGAGAACGAAACAATGCAGAACAGCGCAGCAGCAGATCACCTCACCTCACCTCTCCTCTACTTCTCTTCTCTTCAATCTTCATCGTCCCAAACCAACACATTGGTTCTATTCTCTTCTTCAGTCTTCATCAGCCAAACCTCCTTTACTTCTTGATATCCTCTTCTTTCTTCATTAACTTTATTAAAGAGCTTGACTAAGGGCCAAAAGGAGGTTTCTTTAAGTTGGAGCTAGTGGTAAACAGAGGTTGAAGGAAATAATTTGTATTGGTTCTTTGTATTATGCTGTAATATATATATATAGCATTATACTACAGTGTTCTTGGCTTAAACTGCTACTCTTCATCAAGTATAAAAACATAGCAGAAAAAAAAGTCAGTGGTCGCGGTGAAATGCGTAAGTAGGCGTGGCCTTCCTCCAAATGTCGACTTCTTTCAAAACAGAATTTTGAACGGACATGAACGGCTTGTAGGCATGACGTTAATGAAGCACAATCGGAGCGGAGGCGGCAGTTATGTTTGTTAAGAGATGTTGTAATTTAATGTTCAAATTTGAGTGAGCTCGTACTGCAGTGATGCAATGAAAAAGTTCTCTGGGCAAAATTAATTCCACGACGGGCACAGGCACTGCTCAATCGACGGCTTTCACCTCTAGATAGTTTTATTTCTACTGTAGGCATCGGCTTGCTCTGTTTTTGTGTTTTTGTTGTTTTATGCTAATTATTTTGATTTCTTTTTTTTTTTTTATGGCTAATAATTATTTTGATTTCTCTTAAGGTTTTTTTTTTTATCTTTAGCTAGAACAACTTGCCAAACACTTGATAATCATTAGTACTTAACGATTAAAAATAGGGAGAATCACTTTAGGATGTCTGAATTTTATGTTAATATAATTTTAGGTCCCTCAGTTAAAAAAAATTAAGCTATGAAGTTTCTTACGTTTACTTTTGTTATGCTTTTAGTTCCTTTAGTCTATGGGTGTTCATTCGTGAAAATTTTTCACCAAATAAAAAAATAAATTTTCTTCTTATCTGGATGTTTAATGAATTAATTAATTTTTATGAATTCTCCAATTTACTAAATTTAACGAATAATCTTCTTATTTAATAAATTTAACATTTTTAACGAAATTTCATAAACATGTAGTAAAAACTGTAGCAAAAAGAAATTCACAAAATTTCTTCTAATCTCCATGCATAACTCAATTGATGAATATCTCCATAAACATATAAGAAAATCAATGACTCCATACATATTTTGGTGTTAAACGTTTAACACATTAATTTGGAGAAATTTTTTTTTTTTAACGAAAATTTCACGAATTAACGAATTTTAAGAAATATCTTACGAATTAATGAATGAAAATATTTTTTCATGAAATTATTTCCCCCATTTAACCGAATTTTACGATTTAACGGTTTCATTTGAACACCCCTACTTAAGTCAAATTTGTTAGGTATATTTAGGAAGTCTTAAAGATAGCCAACTATTTACTTAACATTTTTATTTTTTATTTCTACAATACCTTTAATATATAAAATCCCCTTAATTTTGAATTAAATAAAAAATAAAAAAAGAAACATAGCCAAGTGCCAACTTCTACCACTAAATTTGATTTTAAATTAAAAAAAATAAAATAAAAAGAGTAAATGTAAACTAAGAGCAATAGTCAGTGGCTCAGGTGTCAACGAGCTGGTTGATACCCATAACACCACCGATCGACACCCGGAAGAGAGGTAAATGCATAATGAGCCTTTATAGCTTAAGGTTTGAAAATTTTTCGGCCTGATTTTATAGGTCTCCAATCATGTATATGAAATCTAAAGATACCGGTAGACTCCATTTGCAAGTACTTTCTTTCATATAGTCATTTGCCACAACCTTCTTTGTCCGACGAGCAAAGCTTAGATGAAGTTGAACATTTTTTTGGATTTTTCGGCTAAACGGTGAACAATCAATAGAAAATAATGCCATATTTGAACTCCTTATGTTAATATGGTTCTAAAGAACATTTTATTTTATCTGTTTACCACCTAAAATGAGAGTTATGTCATTTGTGGGAAACTTATGATTTTGTTCTACAACTTATGAATAAAATGCACTCTTGTCTAAAGGAAAAGTTTTCATTTAGTCTATAAACTTACAAAAAAATGCACTCTAGCTCAAAAAAAAAAAAAAAACTACAAATTGGTCGTTGAATAACATACTAAAGCCCAAGGGGGCATTTTGATCTTTTTTTACTCAACTTAACAGTAAATGAGATCGAAGGACCCCGTAGATGTTTTATTCAAAAGTGAGGAATCTCATACTGTAGCTTAATTTTTAAAATCAAAGGACCAAAGAGTAGATTAATTTAAAACTCAGGGACTACAAAGTAATTCTCTCATTTTTTTAATAATATTATTATTCGGCTCCTTGGTTCTTTAAAAAACTCGTTAATCGTCATTTTAATTTAAATTAAGCAAAATCCCAATCTTTATCCACTTTAAAACCTTATTATTAAACCCTCTTCTCTTTTCTCCGACTTTTCTCCGACCCAAAAGAAGAGGCGGAGAAATTTGTGTCAGATTCAGATCTTTGTCGCTTCATCTTAATCAGAATCCTGAAAATGGGCCAGAAATCGTTGATCTACGCCTTCGTAGCCCGCGGCACTGTGATTCTTGCGGAGTACACAGAATTCAGTGGCAATTTCAACTCCATAGCGTTTCAGTGCCTTCAGAAACTCCCTGCAACAAATAACAAGTTCACTTACAACTGCGATGCCCATACCTTCAATTACCTCGTTGACAATGGCTACAGTGAGTTTCTATCTCATCAATTCTGTTCAATTTCGCACAATCCAGTTCCAATTCGATGCATGTATGGTTATAGGTAAACTGATAGTGAAAGAAATTTGTTTCTCCCCAAATTAGATTTTCCTTGTACTAGGATTTTTGTAATTATATAAAGGTGTGAAATTTATGATAAACACTTCCAATTTGTGAAGATAGTAACCTATTAAGAAAATTAAGTTGCGTCATTGCCTAGTTTACTGAAATTCACTAGTTAGTGCTTGTTTTTTTATTATCATCTTTTGCTGGAGGAGTAAGATTTGTTTGATGGATGGCCAAATTGGGTTCTAATTTTCGTCCATTACATGGACATTATTCAGTGGTTCAACGGTTGAGGATGCATGAGTTCACATCATATGCATCACTACAATAAGCTTCTCTTGATTGTTTCAAATGTTGGAGTCTGGACACTTCATTTCTGCATAAGTGCCTGTGCCTGCCAGATACTTGACAGTTTAACAAGGGTGCAGCACTTGGACACTAATTTAGATTTTAGATCCAAAAAATGTTAACTTTTCAGAAACTTGCTGAGTCTGACTATCCATTATTCCATTTCAGAGTTTACAGTTTTTTTTATTACGGTTAACTTTAGCATGACATTTGTATGAAAATGGTGACCCTAATTTGTTTTGTGCGCATAAATATTTTGCGCAAGAGAATTATAGGTTGAACAAGATTCAAGATAACTTGTGTGATTTTGTAATGTCATTTGAAAATGGTGGGCTATAGTTCATTTTTCCCTGCCTGGCATAAACTGAACTTTATATTTGTTTATTTTGTGAATAAAATGATAAAGATATATGTTCTGACTTTTCTGTAAGACTGGTACTGACAATACGGAAACAGGGGCAGCAAAAATAACATGCTAACTGCATGATGAAGTGGGTAACTATTATTGAATTCCTTTGGTTAACATATTTGTTGGGGTGTTAGATAAATTAGAAACTATGAGTTTCCCTGTTGCTGCATTTATCCTCACTGTATTATGTTGTGATAGTTATCCATTAATGAAACTCTCTTGTAGTTTATATGATGAAGTATACAGTGTAGGATTGAAATTCCTTCCTTATGCATTACAGATGGTTTTAGATAAATTAGAAAATACGAGTTTGTCATTCATCCCAGCATGTGGTGTGGTAGTTATCCATGGTAACAAAATTCTCCCGTGTTAAATTTGTTCTTCTCTATTGTACTATTCTAAGCCCTATATATCTCAGTTTATAGTTCATGCTCTTATGTTCTTATTATGACTTATTTACTGATTGTTCAATGTTTCAGCATATTGCGTAGTTGCAGATGAATCAGCAGGAAGACAAATACCAATGGCTTTTTTGGAGCGTATCAAGGAAGACTTCATGGCAAAATATGGCAGTGGAAAAGCTGTCACTGCTGCTGCTAACAGCCTTGATAGGGAATTTGGGTATTTTACATGACAAACGTTGAATGATCGTAATTTTGTGTTTTGCTTAGCTTATAAATAAACTATTTTACACATTTTTAGGCCAAAACTAAAGGAACATATGCAATATTGCGTTGATCATCCTGAAGAGATAAGCAAGCTTGCGAAGGTGAAAGCTCAGGTTTCAGAAGTTAAAGGGGTCATGATGGATAATATTGAAAAGGTATGGACAATTTACATTTTTTACCTTGTTCTTCTGAAGCTTATCCATTATCTGTATGTATGTATCCTTTTGGATGTGTTTACTTAGTTCTGTTTGTTTTATTATAGATGTGCACTGGTTTTTTTTTAGATAAGCCTATAATTTAAGTAATCGTTATATAATCACTGCAGACTTTTTTTTATCTTATTGGAGAAATACTTCTTTCATCAATTCTTTATAGTCTTGCATAATTTTCTTAGGTTATGAGTTGAAAAGGTACAGAGTTGATTTAGGGTTTTGAAATAGAATTTAAGATGGAAAGACAAGAATTCTAGAAGAACAGGGAAAGAATAGAGAGAAAATAGGATCAGACAGAGAGGAATCGCAGAAACAGAGAGAAGTAATTTCATTAACATTGATCGACTTTTGATACAATTCTCTACAGTTTTCCCCCTATTTATAATACCTTAAGCCGCCTACAGTAAAAATGCTACTCCTAAACGTATCGTATCTGTGCCCTCCCCTCGAGAACATTCTTGTCCTCTAGAATGAAGAACACAATACTGATACAACAAACAAAACAGAAAAAACACAGCTATACTCAACAACAAAACGTACTAGCTATACTAATACAAACAAATCAAAGCATACTATACTAATACAACTCAACACTTGAATTTCTGCTCGTTACTCAGTAGCTTGAATCCACAGAACTTCATTTTAGCAATAGCTTCCCCATTTGAAGCTTTGTGCTCTCGCTTACTCCAGACCAGCCAATGGAGCAGGAAATAAGCTTGAACATTGTCTTTTTAACCATACAACGGACAAAAAAGAGGAACCACATTTTGTACTTCAGCCACATCTCCAACTCCATTTCTTTAGATTGCATGACACATTGTGTTGGCCATTTCTTCCTTGCTCTTCTCCATATTTCAAATTCTATACCAATGGACTTAGAAATTGGTGTGTTGCCAACATCGAAAGTAATACTAACCACACCATCAAATTGCTCAAAAACATTCTCACTAAGAGTCATCAATTTCTCCAATTTAGGAATTTCAGGGAAGAAATCAGAACTGACAATAATTCTGAATGTAACAATACGCTTACGTGATCTTTATCCTCATCAACCCTGCTTGCTTGTTTGAGATTCCTCAATTGCAGAAGGTTTTCCAAGTTTTCTGTCGATGTTTTAGCTGCTGGATTCTATCACTGTCAACAGAGATTCTTTCCTTTTTTTAGGCTGTCATTTCCTCCTCCTTTTGATCGCAATCTCCAATTGATAAGCTAGACTGAAATTCTAGGGTTTTCATCACAAACTGAGATTCTATTGTTTTCTCAGATTCTGTCACTTCCTCCTCCTTATCACCATCTCTAGAGTTCTGCGATGTGCAGAACTGAAGAGCAGGAACAGTACCAGTCCTCGAGTCTCAAGAATTACCTGCAACATTCTGAGCAAACGATCTCTGGAAAATTCCAGAAGTAACTGCACTGGTCATTGGAAAATTCGATGGTAATGTTGTCGGAATAACTGAATTAACCGGAGGAATTGCCGGTTGATTGATCGGAGGTTGGATTTGTAGTGATCCTGCAACACCTGTAATAACCTGACCGACCAGAGGAGGATTCTGCGAGGATCCTGCAACTCCACTGCCTTGCGGCATCACCATTTGCCTTATTCATGTTGTAAGACTGGCCATCTCATTTCGGATAACCAACATCTCATTCATCAGTTCAGACTTCAAGGCTTGATTATCTTGTTTCTGCACCTGTAACCTACTGTCCAGGAGCGCCTCTTGCCTCCTTTCCAATTTTGGGTAATCATCATCAATAACTCTTTGTGCAACTCATCACATAATCACGTGTTGTGGGTCATTGTGAGGATCGTACCTCTGATACCAATTGATAAGGTACAGAGTTGATTTAAGGTTTTGAAATAGAATTTAAGATAGAAAGATAAGAATTCCAGAAGAACAGGGAAAGGATAGAGAAAAAAATAGGATCAGAGAGAGAAGAATCAGGGAGAAGAATCGCAGAGAGAAACAGAGAGAAGCAATTTCATTAATATTGATCGACTTTCGATACAATTCTCTACAGTTTTCCCCTTATTTATAATACCTTAAGCCACATACAGTAAAAACGCTACTCCTAACTAAACGTATCGTATCACTTTAATAGCTGAAAAGGTACTTTGTATGTAGAAGTGGCTACGGGCTCGTTCGAATCGCGGTTTGTGAACCGTTATTGAATTTGAACTGAGCCTGAACTGGAACTGCCCTGACCAGCCCAAAACTGTCCAAGCACGCGGCCAGTTCAGGTTCAAGCATTTCGTGAACTGGCTAACTACGAATTGTCTGGAACTGCCAGTTTGATCCATCGGTCAGGAATCTTTTCCTTAGTTTTTTTTAAGTTTTCTTTTTCCTTCGACTGAACCGGCCAGTGAACTGTTGTTCTAACCAGCCTGAACTTTCAGTTTCGAAAAGCCCTACGAACCGAAATTGGAAATCCAACCGTTCATACATGGGCCAATTCTGGTTCATTGTCACAATGATCCATGAACTGCTGGTTATGAACCAGAACCGGTGGTTCACAAACTGTGGCTGAGTCTACTTGTATGAATAAATAGGTTGATGTTGATGTTTTGCTAATCATATTCCCAAATATGTTGTTTTGGTGTTCATTTTGGCCGTACCTTGGATTAGACTGAGACAATGAATTAATTCTTACTCTTCTGATATCCGTAGGTTGATGTTTTCCCTTGTATTTTCCAAAAGGTAAAACATCTACTAGGTACATGATATGACTGTTACTCCAAAATAAACACTTAGACATTACTATTTATCAAAAGACTAGTAATAAGGCTTTATTATGTTTATGAGAATTTCTATCATTTGATTTTACTACTTTGTTCTTTGTCTTTTTTTTTTTCCTTCCTTGAAGTAATATGTATTGGCATGGGATATTTAATTTATGTAAGACTCAATGCCACGAGTGAGCATTACTCAGTTCGGATTAGTGTGGTGTAGTCCTAAATTTCTTGAAACCTAAATAACCATATTATACAATATGGATGGATGTTCTTGTTCCCTTGTCGTTTTTCAAAATTCTACTTTTTCTTCTCCACAAGTTTTACTCATATTATTAGAAGCATACATATTTGCCTCCTTAAAATTCTTATTCTTATTTTTTGGCTAAAGTCTAGTTCCAACCCTTGCTAAATTGACTTTTAAGGCAGGACTGGCCTAATGGTTTGGTTCATTTGAATTTGTTTTCTATTTTACCTCAGCAGTTGCGTTTTTAAATTCACCAAAAATGAAAATCTCATTTCAACTGTTGGACAAACAATAGCCAAAATTGATTCGAACATCCATACGAAAGCTAAAGAAAGTAAACTTCTCAGGCACAATTCATAACCCAAATGTGCAAGATCAGATGCAAGCTCTTTGAAATTTGATTGGATCTCTAATTTAGCACCCACTGATTTGAAATTTGAACAACTTTTTCTAGTCGTTTATGATTGGAAAACCAATCCAGGCCCAAGACCTCTCCTATTACATTCTAGAAGGAGATAGGTGGCTAAAAAGAAGTAGAAAGGCTGGATTGGGAAGCAAGAAATAGGACAGACACATCAGCAAGTTAGTTATTTTCAGAGTAGTATATATGTGAGCAGGATTTTAAAGATAGGGCATCTTGATTCCAGTTATCTTTGTATTACAGAATTGTTTCTGTATGGGCGTTGCTTGGGAAGGGTAGACTTGTTCACCCTTTGGAAGGGTATATTTCATTCTCCCTTTGATTATCAATATAAACCCATCTTTCTTCTTCCTCCACTGTTTACCTATTATTTTTTCTGCTCTTACTCTGTTTTCACACCCACAAACTTTCACTTTTCTATCAGTTTAGCATTGAAACAAGGGAAAATTTTCCGAAATATTCTAATACGTAATGAAGCAAGCTAACAAGGACCTGCAATGCCGGTAGCCAAGTTTCATAGCTTTGGATCCGCTATCCCCCAGGAATGGAAGAAAAAGAAAGTCAAAAGCCCACAAGGCTAAACCCATCCCCGTTTTGAAGCCTGGCTTAACATAACAACCCCAGAAGACCAGAACACATGGAAAAAGAGAAAAGGACCCTCTTCTTTTCCAAATAAGACAGTGGATCATACGTCCACAAAGGAAGAGGAGCTTGATTCTGTACTCCCTCAATCCAAGAAGTAACTCCACAAGCAAGGAAGCGCTACTTTCTGAGCATATTAGCGAAAAGGCTCTGGTACTGAGACGAAAAATCTGCTTGTGAGCCAAGGGTGACATGCCAGCAAAAGAAGCAAAGACAAAGCAAAGAATTTAGGAAGGGTTGCAAAATAAAATACTAGCATGCAGTTCGTTTTATATGCTTTAGTTGAGTTTTTGGTCTAGATGAGGCCTAGGCTAACACAAGACATTGGTTATAGTTGTCTCGAACATGCAAAAGTTGAGTCTATTATCAACAAGATTGAAGATTGCCCAAGATAAGTACTGGATCTTTATTAAGACATCAATTTATGACAAATCTAGATGTTGTGGTTTCCAGGATAGAATGGCGTTGCCGTGGTTTATAGATTTTGCTGCGTCAAATGAATGCTTAGAGGAACAGTTGACTTGCTATCTTTTTGTACCAACTTTCACTCATCCATGGTTAAAATTGCAGCATTTTTATCGCACGGGAGTTGAATTTGCTAAAAACAATGATTGTGTAATGCAGGTATTGGATAGAGGGGAAAAAATAGAACTTCTGGTGGATAAGACGGAGAACCTTCATCAACAGGCACAAGACTTTCGAAGCTCGGGCACACAGATCCGGAGGAAGATGTGGTTGCAGAATATGAAGATAAAGCTGATTGTACTGGGAATTCTGATTGCTTTGATCCTCATCATAGTCCTTTCGGTTTGCAAAGGTTTCAACTGTGGAAAATGACCCTTTTTTTAATAAATATTCTAAACAAACTTAGTCTTGTTGGGACTGCCATTGTGTATCAATTGAAATATATAACACCATAAATATGAATCTACTTTTCGCTTGCTTAATGCTTATATATTCTTGAATAAAAATCACTCTCAAATCAGGTTGAAATCAATTCCTTTTTTGGTTTTAACTAAATTTCGGATATTTTTAACTAATTTGATTCTATGATAAATTTTCGATTACAAAACATATTTCGGTTTGTAAAACATAAAATTAAAATCAAACTTCGAAATTTTGGCTTAGACTCATACTTGTTTAGTTACGAAACATATTTTGGTTTGTAAAACATAAAATTAAAATTAAAATTTGAAATTTTGGTTCAAACTCAGACTTGTTTAGTTACGAAACATATTTCATTTTGCAAAACATAGAATTAAAATCAAACTTGCAAAATTTGGCTCAAACTCGGTTTTGTTTTACAAAACATATTTTGGTTTGTAAAACATAAAATTAAATTAAAATCAGACTTTAAAATTTTGGCTCGAACTCATTCTCGTTTAGTTATGGTAAAAAAAAAAAGGCAAAATAGTACAAAATTTGGAGAAATTGAATGATCAAATAGTAAAAATTAAATTAAGTTTTGTTTTGATCCAATTCTAAAGCGGACTCTAATTCTATCAATTGCCATATCACTCCCACGTTTGTCTTTCATTTCACAGCAGCTTTTGCTTTTGTTTTTCACATTCACTGATCCCGAATTCTCCCACAATTCCGAATCCTTGTCCGTTTTCTTCTCCATCATCTTGTAAGTACTCTCCTCTGGAAACTCCGGCAGCCAATTGGGAATGTTAATTCTTCTATAATTCAAATTCAGATTCGGAGGTGGAGCAATTGAAATTTCATACCCAATTCCAATCCTGGGAAAAATCGAGGGAATTTCAACGCCGGAACTTGCAAAACAAGAAACATCTTTCAATACACTGGAGCATAACAGATTGGTCTTCGTGTTGTGAAGAGCAGAAGATGCTCCTGCGTGTACGGATGTGAGGTCATGGAGAGCGTTGATGACGTCGAAGATGTTGGATTCAGTTCGATTGGCTGCGTTGGAGTATGATGCGGCGGTTTTGGCTAGCGCTTCAAGGTAGAGTGTGGCGATGCCGGTGAAGGTTTGGAGAGCTGAAGTTTTGGTGGATTTGAAACCGACTGATTGGCAGATTTTTGCGACCGCTAGTTTAGTAAGATGGAAGTGAAAGTCTGTTAATGGAGATTCGATTTGTGCTTTGTTTCTCTTTGATTTTGATTTTGGTTTCATAGCTTTCGCTAAAACCCTACCGTTCACCACTGCAGTCTTAATTTTGCGTAATTCAAAGACAAACCCAATTTTATTTCCCGAACGCTAATTTCTTTCCGTATTATTGTCAAAAAAATATTATTTGTTATAAATAAATGGTGTCTAATTTCTTTACCTCCCGCCCACACGCTTGGCACGTGCTTGGCGTAGTAATTAATGATTATAAGTTCCAATGTAGAAAGTTAACAGTCCCATGTTATACAGTGATAATTGTTGCCAAGCTATGGTTTGGCTTATTTAAACCATAGCTTGGTAAAAGCAGATGCATTGTTTCTCCCTATACGAATACTGTTTATCTTTTGCTTGATTTCTCACAATGGATTCAACACACTCTCATCTCAACAGATTTCATCTTCT
>CATIWJ010005874.1:0-22983 GCA_949640765.1 Croton laevigatus | reverse complement strand
ATCAAAACTCTATCACATAACCAATTCTATTTTTAATAAATATCTAATGAATAAAGAATTTAGTTTCCACATAATTGTAATAAAAAATGATTTTTTTATTTAAATATAAATTTATTATATTTTCCTAAATTAACCTTATTTGAGACGTCTCAAACTGAGACAACTACATTTATCCTTCGTTTAACAAAACAAATTTTAATACAACATCGTTACAGAAGAAATTTTAAGTTATATTTTGGCAATCCTTTTGCTAATTATTATTTTTATTAATAAGACAAATAAAAATTTAAACAATATTTATAAATATGTATATAAAGTAAATAATTAAACGTGATATTTTATTTAAATTCACTGTATTTTCACAAATGTGACAATTATTTAGGACCGAAAAAATATTATAAAACTTAGCTGGACCCAATCAGACGAAGAAGATGTTTAAAAAATGGTATCAAATAATTTGATAGCAAGTGACCTTATTATTTTATATTGTCATACTTTTAAGGTAAACTTCTATTATTGCAGGAAATAGTGTAATATACCTAATCCCTTTCCCTTTGGTGTATTTTTTTTTTTTAAACAGAGATATTTAACTCACGCACACAATACAGCGGGATGGGAATATAGGGTCTCGAATCCGGGTACTTAAGCCATGGGTGAGACACTTTTACCAGTTGGGCTACTGGCCATCCCCCTTTCCCTTTGGTCTTTATTCCAACAAAAAATAATAAATAGCATAAGTTATAATAAAAATATAGGTTAAAATTTCTAGTTCAACAAAAGTAGTGTTACTTTTTTTTTTTTAAATAAGTTAAAGACGAAAGAGATTAGATAATATTATAATATCAGGTGAAGGCCAATTCAAAATATCTTATGGTGAACTGATTTCTAACTGATAGGTTAGTATCATGATACGCCAGCTGAACAAACAATAATTTCTTATTTTAAAAAAAAAATAATGCATAATTTTTTGTGTAAGAGAAATATATAGTATTATTATTTTTTATTATAATATAAAAGAAAGAGATTATTAGGTATTATTATAATGCCATATGAGAGCCAGCTCATAATATGGTGAACTGGTTTTCAACTGATAGGTTGACAAACTAATTTGTGCAATTAGCATAAGTTAAAATCAAAATAAAAGAAGGTTGAACTGAATGTTAGTATAAATTGTTTACCTCTTTACTGAAATCCAAACATCATCAGAGCTCTTCACCAAAATATAGCAAAAGGAAAATGAAAATTGAAGAAAAAACATATAAGAAAAAGAAACAAGAAATGAAAGAAATTTATAGCGATTGGTAGCGGTGAACGCTAAAAAGAAAAGAATATAAAATTAAAGGTAAAAATATTTCTATCATAAATAGGACCGCAAATATCATGAGAAAATCATTTCAAAATATCTTATTGTCAACAAGAAAACTGTGTTGATAGAGTCGCCATTTATATATCTCTACAGTATCTAAATCTGGATTAATCAACGCTCATAATTAGACATTCAAAAATCAGATGGAATTTAAACAAAATATTGTCGTGAATTATTCCATATGTAATTTTCAATTGACAAATATGCATATCATTATGAGCTTAGCCAATTTGAATCACAATTACTTTTGCAAAAGATATGCAAGTTCTCGCAGACATCCAAGAAGATTCTGTATTTTCAACACTAAGTAGGCTACTTGAATAATACTTCAACTAAATTATTTTTTATATTTTTAATTACTTAATAATAGTTAATATAAGAGATTAATTCAAAAAAATCAATACATTAATTTGACAAATGGCAGTGATTTCAACTCACTTTTTATGCTGTAATACTTTAAAGTAAATTTCTATTATTACTAGAGACACTTAATATATCTAGTCTCTTTCATCTTTATTCCTACAAAATTGTAGCAATACTACGGAGATAAGTTGACTCAAGCGATTAATGCTCTATCATCTAATATCAAAGCGCCCAGGTTACGCAGGAAATTTTCAGCTATATTTTGACTATATTTGTGCTAATTATTATTTTTTAATAAGACAAATAAAAATTTAAACAACATTTATCCTTAAGTATATAAAGTACATAATTAAATGTGACATTTGATTTGGACTTATAGTATTTTCATAAGTACGACAATTAGTTATGTATTATACAACTTAGTTGGAACCAATTAGACAAAGAAGAAGTTTTAAAAAAGATGGTATCAAAAAAATTAAAAACTAGCCGTTACCAAATCCTTTTTACATTGTCATATTTTAATGTAAATTTGTATTATTATTGAAGATATTGTAATACACCTAATCTCTTTCATCTTTATTTAAAAAAAAAAAAAATAGTAATACTACTTCGGTTATACAAAAAATTTTAAGCAATATTTTCTCTATACCTATGCTAATTATTATTTTTCTTAATAAGACAAATAAAACTTATAAAAAATATTTATTTATAAGTATATAAAGTAAATAATTAATTGACATTTAATTTGGTTCTTAATAAAAACATTGTAATACGCTTAATCTCTTTCATTTTTATTCCAACATAAGAAAATAATGATACTACTTCTATAATACAAGAAATTTCAAGCTATGTTATTTTTTACTATATTTATGCTACAAATAAAAATTTAAACAATATTTATTCATAAGTAAATAAAGTAAATAATTAAAAATTACATCTTATAAAAAATGTAACCTACAACAATTACAAACTTGCTTAAAAAGTAAAATTTCTTTATTAAAATAGCATAACTAAAAAATTTTAGATAAATGTTTCAAAATTTGTAGTGATTTTAATTTTGAGTGGGTAATTAGAAAAAAAATCTTCGTAATTTTGATTTTTTTTTTAAAAAAAATTGAATATTAAAACAACAAATATAATTGGATAGAGAAGGATCTCCTAAATGATAAGCCTTTTGAGATAAAAATATTATTTAGGGTGTGTATAAAAAAATATATATTTTTTAAAACATGTCAAAGCATATTTAGATTATAAAATAAAAAAGATAAGGGCATTATTTTTTTCTTTTTTTGACAATGTGGGGCATAATTGTTAATGTCTATTAAGGGAAGAACAACATCTTCATGAAAATCAAATCCATAACTTTTTTTTTTTTTTTTGTTACTATATTCAAAGATTCTAGTTTTGGTTGTGCTTAGAACATGAATATGGATTATTCAGGTTTAATTTTTATATTTCTTTACAAAATGGAAATAATTTTTTATAAAAAAAATTCTCAAATACTAATGGGTATTTGAATATCAATTGACAATTTTTTAACATGTATTATACGTGTCCACTCATTTAGACATTTGTTATGATTTTTAATACTTCAAATATTTTATTATATTTGTTAATTATATATAAATTAATTATAGATATAAATATTTTGTTAAATATATTTATTATATATGTAAAATTAATTATGAGTATAAATATTTTATAGTATAATGTAATTTTTAATATGTTAATATACTTAAAATTAAAAATACTACTTTCATAGTTTTAGCAAAATAAATTTTGGTGTGTATTACCCTATATTTATAACTGCATTAAATAACTTTACAAGTAACAAGAATTGGTTAACTAATAATTAGCTATCTTTTATTTGCAAATTTGAATTGATTTTATTATTAGAAAAAAGATTCAAAATTGAATGATTTTTTGCAAGCAATTTAACCCATTAAAGTTTTATATTAACTTGGGAATTCAAATGGTTAGATTATTGAATGATATATACAAAATCTAAAATTATCAAAATTGTTTCACTTAATTCTTCTCTGAATAAATGTTACATTTACACTTTTCACATTTATTAAGTAAGTAATAAGCTAGATAATATGAAATTATTGGATAATTTGACTATATTACTCTTACATTTTTATTCTTTTAGTACATTTTTCATTCTAAGAGTAAAAGTAAAAAATATGTTTATTATTTGTAAAATCTTTAAATGTGACATTTATTTGGGTTCATAAACAAATAAATGTAACAACTACTTAGGATAAAATAAATATTATATGTCACGACCCAACCTGGGCCACGACTAGCGTGCAGCTAGATCAGAATCTGACGGCACAAGTATCTAAAATGATCCACCTAATTGTCTTCGTCAACTACTTAGGCTCAAATTCACTGGTCTAAAATGGTTAACCCAAGTTGACTAAGTAGTTAGGTGATCGAACTTATATATTGTATTAAATCTCAAGCAATATCCGATGTGAAATCTTATAAACTTTCCCCTTTTGTGCGCAATGTCCTCATTGTGACACACAAATCTCACCAAGCAATACATTGCATTTTCGGCTGATGACTAGATTCTAATACCATTATTATCATGACCGAACCCGAAGGTTGCGATCGGCATACAGTAAGGTTGGTGTCACATCCTAAATGGCGTCTCGCTCACGACCAACCAGTTATGCGCGCGATGGCACCTCAAAACTTAACATTATGATTAAAATATGTTTTAATCGGTTTATTTGATAAAATAATAATAATAATAAATAAATAAAAATAAATGAAAAATATATGAAGAAACTTCGAGGGTAAATAAATATGAAATACATAAGTGAAATATGTTAAAAGAAATAAATTAAGGGAATAGCATGTTGTGATTTTAATTGTAACCCATCGAATGATCCGGTAATAAAATGGAGTCCGATAATAACGAAGTTTAAGATTTTAATTATAAAAATCGAAAATCACATTAGCAAATTAGTGCGTATATATGAACCCAGAATTTAATAATTTAAAGATTTTAATTAAAAGGGGGTTAAAATAATATAAAGTCAAGTTTGTGTTATTAAATTAAATTGGAGGGTAGAATAGTAAATGTGGTAGATGAAAATTTGGAAGAGTGTAGAAAATTGAAGAGTAGAATGGAAATAAGGGAGAGAAGGAAATATGGGGTCTGAAATGGTAATTAGATAGAAGCTGGAATGAGAACAAAAAAAGAAAAGAAAAGAAAGGAAGGGGAAGAGGAGAGAGAAAGAAGTTGCCGGCTGCCATACCACCGCCACTGCCACCTCCGGTCCTCTCGCCGCTACTCGCCCACCGACACGAAAGTCTCACTTCGGCGAATCTGTGGCTGTAGGCATGATTGCAAGGAACCACCGGAGAAGGCCATACTCGCGGCTGGAAGTGGCAGTGCACTATTCATGTTACTATTCATCGCTACCTTCAACCGCATTTTTCGACGCCTTCTGGTGGTCGGCTGGCGGAAATAAGGACATTTCTGGACTCTTCTCAACAAGATCTTTCCGATGGCGGTATCCTTTTGCCTGATCTGTAACCGGAACGAAAGACGCATTTTAGCGTCAAAATTTCTGATGGTTTT
Source organism: Croton laevigatus (assembly GCA_949640765.1). Lineage (NCBI taxonomy): Eukaryota > Viridiplantae > Streptophyta > Magnoliopsida > Malpighiales > Euphorbiaceae > Croton > Croton laevigatus. Next base: position 17,656 of record CATIWJ010005874.1, on the reverse strand, counting down.
CTGACAATCTCCGGCCATTGTCCGGCGAGTTTCAAGGTAAAATCTGAACCTCCTCTCTCTAAGCTTTGATTTGACACTGAGTTTGTAAAGATCGGTTGCCAGATTTGGAAGTTGTGCTTTCTGGCGACCGGCCGATTGATTTTTGGTAATTTTCGGTTGAATAGTGCGATAACTGTTAAAAATAAATGCATATTTTGAATCTTGAGATCAAGACAAACCTAAACATATGAATTATTTAAATTTTGGATGCCAATCGCAGTTTCTGGCTACCGAAATATTCCCTCTCCGGCGAGCAATTCGGACAAAACCTTATTCACATTGTTTTAACATTCCGAACCTGAAAATGGACTCCGATTAACGATTTGAGGACCCGATTGATTAATAACATAATTATCACAAAAATCATTAAATTAACAAATTATATTTAATTAAGAAAAATGAATTGGATTGTTATTAAGATAAATAGAAAATAATAATGGAAATCGATTAAGGACACGTTGAAAGAGTATCGTTGAGATCGGCTAAGTAATAAAGAAAATGAATAATAAATCGAGCAAAATATAATATAGTAAATAAATATGAAATTAATTATATTGTGGTTTGTATTAAATAGATAGCATCGGGAATTAGTTAAAATGTGGAGACGTTGGGGTATCGCACGACAGGCATGACAACAGAACATGTTTGATACTTTATCCATACTCGATTATATGTGAACATATATATTATGATGATGTGATTTGAATGTTGTGATGATGTGTTTGCTATGATTGCTCTACGTGATGATGTGAGATTGGTTGTTTAATATTTATGATTTTATGAGTAAAGTATCCACTGAGCTTATCACTCAGCAAGTTAGTGTTTGCTAATTTGTAGGAATCAGGAGCAGAAGTCAAGAAAGAACCAGTATATCTGTTCAGCATCAGAAACACCTAGAAGCTTTAGATGGCATATACTGTAAAGCTGTAAAAGCTAGGTTGTAAATTGTAAAATGTATAATTTATTTTGAAATGTAATACTTGTAAATTGTAATACATAAAGTTTTATGTTCTGTATACCGTACAAAGACACGTGTAACCCTCTTATAGGTCTACTTCGGTAGGTATGTAAGGGGTGTTACAGTTGGAGTATGACCGCACAAGCCTGCAAAATGATCCACTTAACTAGCTTTCATCAACTACTTAGAGCCAAATCCACTGGCCTAAAATGGTTAACCCAAGTTGACTAAACAGTTAGGTAGTCTAACTTATATGTTATATTAAATCTCAATTAATATCCAAAGTGACATTGCAAAGGGTACTCAGTTAGATGAGCAAACATTTAAAAAAAGATGGTATCTTTTTCAAAAAAAAAAAAAGGTATCAAACAATTTGACAACTGGCAATGGCATTGTCCTTCTCTGACGAAGTTACGTCATAGTTTAAAGCAAACCTCTATTATTACTTTAATCGATAATCTTTCATTTTTAACCGTGGTCATCTCAATTCAGTTTTAGTAGAAGTAAAATTGGAAAGATGATATTGACGGGTATGGAATTGCTGCGCAAGAGATCTACGAACTTGAGAAGGGGAGAAGGTTATCGAAAGATTCAATCTATAATGGCAATATGGATCTTGCTTTTACCTCTTCAGAGAGTTATCTCATTGATTCTGAAACAGGTGTATGTTCAATTGAGGTAACCATAATATCTTTTTTTTTTCATATTTTAACTAGATTATTTTCGATCTGATTTTCAAGAAATGTTAAAAAAAATTGAAATCTTTTCTTCAAATGTGTATATGAAAAAAATCTTATTCAAATTATATTTAGAAAGAAAAATAAAATGCAACAAAGAAAAGAAATTTAAGATTTAGCTATGATTTGAGGGCAGAGAAATTTTAAGAACAACCCAATTTGAGTGTATAAAGCTTAGCTCTAGTTTAGTTAATTGATTATGCTACATTAGTTTCAAATTCACTTAATATTTTGATTACTTGTACATTCATCTTCAATTTTTAATTGAGTTATACTTAGAAAAAAAAAAAAAGTACAAATTGAGGTGCTTAGAAAAGAAAGAAATATTAGGTAGACTCTTTTCTGGTTAACAATCGAAAACCCTCTCTAACTTCTCTCTAAAAACCCTTCCCTTGTGGCCGCCACCGGTACTTCCCACCGGCGGTGGCCACCTTCTCTTTGTTTCTTTGCTATTTTCTCTAATAATCATTTGCCTATGTCTTTCTATCTGAGAGAATAATGCAATTTTCTTTGCATTTGTGCAAATCTTAGGTTCATCCCTCTCTTTAGTGTTCATTCCTTTTTTTAGTTTTGTTTGTTCAGGTTGTTTTATTTTTGTTGATCTTTGTTTCGTTCTTGTGGATCTGCTAGTTTTCTTTCCTTCTCTGTGTCCTTATGTCCTTTGTGTTGCTATCCTTCGATCTTTATCTTGCCCATCTAAACATCTGAATCATACAACCTGTCTTCAAACCCTTGTTTTGATATTTTATATTACAAGTGAGAATGGAGAGGACTGGAGGCTTGTACGAATGGAATGATCGGTGCCGAAGGGGGAGGAGGTCGGATCTGTTTGTGTTGTTCTTTGTTTCATGTTGTTTTGGGTTATTGTTCTTTGCTCTGCTGAATAAAATCGACAGAGGCCAGATCAGGCTTGGTCTGGTTGACAACACAAGTTACACTCTAATTGTTCAATAAAATGCCTCAATGGTAATTCACTTATAGCCTGTGGGGTTGCCGGCACAGCTAGCTTGCTAATTATGTTTTTTATTGGCTTTTGTTTTTATATTTTTTGTTTTGTTTCAGTCTTTGTAATTTTCTACATGTCCCAAATATCTAGATAGGCTATGGGTAATTTGTTTTACAGTTTCTGGGTAGGCAGTCTTCCCAACAATTACTATATTACATGTTTTTTTCTTTCGTAATAAAATTACGAATATAATGCTTTTATCCTTTAAAAAAAAAAGAAAAGAAAAAAAAGAAATATTGAATTGAGATGTTTTTTTTTTTTTTAATACCATAAGCTTTCAAAGAATCACATGAATTGAGATGTATTTACAATAAACATAAGATTGAGGGATCCGTAATCATTTTGCCCAAAATGTTTTTACCTTTAAATCTACAAAGAACAGAACTAACTACAAGTAATTAAATAATAAATCAAAGGTCTCAAATTTAAAATTTGAAAATGTAGCTATATTAAATTTTGGTAGGAAAAATATTCTTCCCCTTAATATTCTTGTTCGACTTGAATCTAGATTAGTCGACGCTCTTAATTTGATGAATGAAAACCAGAAGGTTAACTAAAAGGAAAAACCATATTTCAGCAAATAATCAATTTGTCATAATCCACATTGAAAATCATAATTACTTTTAAAAAATGAATTAAAATATTATATTTAACTTTTTTTTAAAATCAATTAGATATGAATTTACAGTGTGTAAAACTAGCTGTTTAAGTAGTGTTTAGTTGTTTGAATAGCCGTTTATAGTAGCTGTTTACAAAATGCTAAAAGCTGGATGGGTTAGTCTTTGATAAAACGCTACTTAAACAGTTAAAAGTTATCTCAAATATTATTTTACCGAACGTTATAAAAAATAGCGTGTAGCATTTTAACATGCTAAAACGCTAAAATGTACTCCAAAATTTGTTGTTGTACATACCCTTTGTCTACCACTAAAATGTGAATATACTTACACTAAATTTTATATTACTCATGGATGAAAAATGTTTATTTAGCATCTTTTAATTGGGTCGTTAGCATTTTTAAAGGGTATTATTATTATTATAAATCACTATTACTTATTTTTAGGAATTTTTTCCCTTTTAAGAAGAAAAATATATCTTATTTAGAAAATTACTACTACTGTTTATAGTATTGAAACTTGAAATCCTGAAAAAAAATCAATATAACACTATTAAAGCCACTACTCATTGGTGAAAAATTCAATGTTCTTTTCCCATTAAGGAACCACATTCCCCATAAAAAGTACCTTTTTTTTTTTGACCTTTATCAAAAAATGGAGTCGAAGGACAAAAAAAAAAAACTTTTCTCTAAAAATTGTGTTGGGTCACAACTTTTTAAATAAGTACTATTTTTACTAAAAAAAATAATTTTAACAATAATATAATTTTTACAATAGTTTAATATTATTTAAGTAAAAACTTAAAAAATTATTTTTATAATTTTTGATAATTTTTACATATAATTATTAAAAATAATCAACAGAAACTTCAACAATTAGGTGTTATTCAAACAGTTGAATTTAAGATGATAACATTTTCATAATAGATTTTATTAATTTTAGAATAAATACTATTTTATAAATTAAAATTTACTTAATTATCTGCTATGATATTAGCAAATATTGCAATTAGCTCCTTAAATTTATTGAACCATCCTAAATACTAAAACTTTTATGATTAGTGAACAAACAAGCCATAATAAAGAACTTATTAGAAATTTAGAATATGTAAAGTGTTATATGTAAGATCCCATATCGGATATTGATTGAGATTTGATATGATATATAAGTTAGAACACTTAACTACTTAGTCAACTTACTTGTGCAGTCAGATTCCGGTCTAGCTACATGCCATTCCCGGACTCTTGATCGTGTTGTGACATTATATTATTCATAGTAGTATTTTGAGGTTGAAATATTGAATTTTCAAACTTCATTCCCTAACATTTAACTAGAAAAATCATAAAATAATTAGAAAAACTTATAACATATGAATAGGTTATTTTATTTATTTTTTTAAAGAAAAGAATATGTTATTGTTGAACATATGAATATTTTACATTTTTTTTTACAATTTCTTGATTAGGATTAAGCATTTGACTAAAAAAAAATAATACCATATTGAAATAACTCATCCAAATATGATTTATTCATTCATTTGATCAAACTTAGTTGCTTCTAAATCAATTTTCAATATAGTTTAATATTTTCTTAGTGGCTAGAGAAAAAATTAATCAGTTGAATTATTGATTTTTTCGATTTCGGTTACTTCTAAATTTATTTTTTATATAATTTTTAATTTTTTTCATGAACTTATTGAAAACTAATTGGTTCAATCAGTGGATGTATTGATCGATTTCGGTTTTAATAAACTGAATTGATTTCAATTTGACCAATCTATATTAACCAAACCACACTCAATTCTAGTAGTCAAACAGATAGTGGCCAAAAATTTATAAAATAAACCTCCAAATTTTTTAATTTTTGATCTAACCTTCTAAAAAGCCTTAAAGCCTGCTTAACCTACTCAACAAAATGACCAAAATTCAGTTTTCATAATCTCTTCAAACCCTAAAAAAAAATGATAATAATAATAATAATAATAATAATAATAATAATTTGATCATCATGGCCCCACAAATATGAAGTAAGTAACATAAAATCACATTTATTCCCAAACTACCCTTACCTTCTTCATTTATTTCCCCATCTTGCCCTTTCTTTTCCTTTTAAAATAGTGGTATTTAATTTAGACTGCTATGCTATATGCTATACTTAGACAGCAGAAATTAGACTGACTAACCGTAAAAATTAAACCAGAAATCAGTGTATGAATCAACTCATGAAGCTGCACAAACCCCAAGATTCTCAGTCTCAGACCACTTATTATAGAATTCTTCATTTCTCTGTCTTCTGTCTTTGAGCTCATTTTTCTAAGTTGCCGCATTTTCATTTCTTCACTGGAGGAGTGAGTAGTTAAGCCTTTCTTGAATATCATCATCATCTTGCCGGAATTTGGATATTTCTGATCATACCCACTTCAATTCTGTCCTTTTTTCAAGTACCCAGAAATTCTTTTCAGGTAAAGATTCCAGCTTTGATTGATTTTTCAGTAATTTTTTGTAGAAATTTCTTGCTTTTTTTGTGTGTTTCTTTTGGTTTTTTCCTTTTATGCCATGCATTTTGTTTTGCTTTTCAAGACGGGATTTTTTAATTGTTTCCTTTCTGATATAAGGAAAATAACAGTTTGATTCTTTTTGTGGCTTGTGTTTTTGATTGATTTTTATTTTATTTCTGGTTTGATCAGTGTTAGCTTTTGCTGTGGGTATAATGGAGGCAAGCATTTTTTGCCATTTTGAAGAGAGTTTTTTCATTTTTAATTTGTTTTAGAAAATCCAATGTGGGTTCGTTTGCATGTGAAAATCTAATGTCTTGACTGTTTCTCTCTCTCACTCTTTTGCTAATAATTTCATTTCCCATTTCAGTTAAAAAGTATAAATTATTGCTTCTGAGCTCTACAGTTTCATTTCAATAGGTCCCAAAAATAGTTTGTTTTTAACTCATTTTGCCAAACATGCCTATTTTTTTCTCTAAAAATTATTATTTTTCCCCTTTGTTAAGAATTTATTAAAAAGGATCATCATGTGTTATTATCCTTAATTAACTTCATTACCAGTAATGAAGATTATATTCTTGTTCTGGGTTGGTCTTTTAAGGGTTCAAATCGTACTAATAATCTGTATTTTCTTTCTATATAGGTATGATTAATGGTTTAATTTGGAATGTGATCTTTTGGTTTTGTAGTCATTATTGAAAATTTAAAAAAAAAATGAAACTGAAGAAAAGATACATTCTATTGTTCTTGTTCCATCATTTATAGAATATAGTGATTTGATGGGAAAAAAATATATAAAATCTTTGGAATTTTGGATTACCATAGGTAGTAAAATTGATATGTCTGTAATTGGGTAGTCAATGTGGTAGTTAGTGACCTTATAGATTGCTGAAATTTCTCTTTTCAGCAATGAAGAGGAAGCGTTTATACGAATCTAAGCATCCATTGAACGAGCAGCGTAAGCATCTCTTCTTCTCTGCTTCGTTCTCCTATATTTTCTTATATTATGTTCTTTTTTTTTTTTATTTTATTGTTGTTTTTTTGATGTGTTATTTTTGTGTATTCTGAATTTTTCATCATTGAGGTTGTGGCTAGGGTGTTTGGCATTGCTTAAAAGCTCTTTTAATTTAAAAGCAGGTCATTTACCTGTTTGTCTGGTTTTTTTTTTTTTTTAGCTTTTAAGCCCTTTTATGAAAGCAGCAAAATGCTGTCATGAGTGTTTTTTATGTGCTAAAAGGAGAAAAGCAAGAGCAATGCCAAACAACCACTTAATTTAACTCTTAATTGGAGCAAATGAATTTGAAATATGGAATTCATTTCCAGATGATAGAATGTAGTTTTATTGCTTTGCATCCAATAAATGAGATTTATAAGAAATAATGTACATATTTTGCAAGCGATTGTCATTGAAATTGTCTTACTTTTAACTGTTATTCTATCTTTACAGCTTTTGAGGCCTTGCATGAAGGCTCATGGCAGAGTGTGGATTACATATATGTCAGAAATGGAGTTATGATCATTAATTTTACAAACAATTTTTCTGTGATCGAGGGGAAAGGACCGATTGCGAACATTCGTGTGAAGTCAAGGCAAGCAACGGTAGATGATTGTACCTGCTTTCTGAGGCCTGGCCTTGATGTTTGTGTGCTTCAGTCCACTGACAATGCGGAAGATTCAGAGGTATTATACTAACACTCAACATGCAAATTTGCATTGTTCACATAAATTTCGGTACCGAAACATTTAGACCCTATTTGATGTATGTTTGGCATGGCGTTAAAGCAGCTTTTACGCACTTTTTAACTTCAAAGTCAGTGATTTACTTGTTTCTCTTTTTTTTTTAATGTTTTAACCTGTTTTTATAAAAGCAGAAAATGCTACTGTTTTTTAATAAGTGAACGCTCCTCGGTTTACTGAATTTAGCAAATAAAATTTTTCATTGGTATGAGTATTCATTTTACTCTCATGAATTTCATTTTGTATAGTGCTTTATAACTAAACCAAATTTCATCTATCTATAAATCTATGCTTCAGCTATTATATTTGAAGTTGATTTCTATATTCCCTTTACTGTATAGCTGTGGACCGATGCAAAAATAAGTTCTATAGAAAGGAAGCCTCATGTATCACAATGTGAATGCCAGTTTTTTATTAAGCGCTATGTTAACCAAGGTCCTCTTGGATCTGAGAAAGGAACTCTTAGTAAAGAGATTGAAGAAGTAGGAATAGACCAAATTCGGGTGCTTCAGAAGTTCAACAAAATTCCCTGCGAAGGTCAGTTCTACCGATGGGATTTTTCAGAAGACTGTCCTTGTGTACAAAGAACTAAATTGTTCATAGGAAAGTTTTGCTCTGACTTTTCATGGTTAATTGTGACTTCAGTTGTGAAAAAAGTTTCATATCATGTGAAATCAGTTCAGAACAAAATTGTATATCAAGTTCTGGATTCTGATGATGATGATACTGCAAAACCTGGTAAAGAGCTGCATTCTGTAAACTTTGAACTAGACGAGAATGATGTTTTAGCACCAGTTGTGCATCAGTTTGTACCTGATCAGGTTGTTGTTACTGAGGCTGCTCCTCCTCCTGAAGAACATAAGGTTGATGTTGAGCTGGATGAAATATCTCCAGTTTATGATGTTAATAATTTGCGGCGATCTAAACGCCGAAATGTCAAACCTGAGCGGTTTCTTGGCTGTGATATTCCTCCTGAGGAAGATGTTGGATGGATTCGAACCATGCCTTATAAGCCAGATAAGTGGAAGGAAGAAGAAGATGAATTTTCGGATGAAGATGAAATGTTCTTACCACTTTCATACCTGTTTCGTCCGACCCCGATTGCACATTATCCTGCTGGGAAAGAAGTGGGAGTTCTTGCTTCTAGACCAAAGCTTATTTCTTCAGGACTGGAACCAGTTGAGAATCTTCCTGTTACCAATCTCAAGAAGACTAGGGGCAGAAAGGTCAAATCCAAATCCAATTCCAGTGTGATTAACGAAAGGGAAAATGAAACTGAATTGGCAATTGTTGCTATACCTACAGAAAGCGATCCAGAAACTTTTGCAGAAGCTGATTCCCCAGAGAAGACGCCTGCAAGTCGCTTAAGGGAAGAATATGATATCTCATTTGGGTATTCTAACCGAACAAAAAGTTGGCGGAAGAAAAAATCTTTTGAATATGATGATATGGTGTTTGAGAGTAAATGGAAATGCAGAGCACCTGTTAGAAGTGTTCATACCTTGAGGCACCGTCCTTTTCAATCGAAGAAGGACAATAATGGCGAGTCACCACAAACATATCGTCGGACAACTTTAAGTGCAGGTGCATATAATAAGCTCATAAAATCTTACATGAAGAATATTGATTCAACAATTTTGTCACATGAGGAGCCCCAGATCATTGACCAATGGGAAGAATTTAAAGCGAAATCTCGCATGGGTCAAAGTGAGAAAACGGAAGTACCAGAACCTGAGGATGATGGAGATTTGTCAGAAACTGAAATGTTGTGGCGAGAAATGGAACTATGTTTAGCATCAGCATATCTTCTTGAAGAAAATGAGGTAATATTTGTTTTAAATTTTATGTTTCATTGATAATTCTTTATATCTGAGGTAGATTATTCATGGGTTGCCTTGCCTTCTCCCTCTAATTCAGCTTGGTATAAGGATTCTCAGGTTCGTGTTTCCAAAGAGACGACAGAAAAATCAACTGATATTTGCCGCCATGTGTTCAAAATGGATGAAGAAGTCGGGATTTTTTGCACCATATGTGGCACTGTTACAACTGAAGCAAGATATGTTACAGCACCTTTTGTAAGTTGAACATGAAATTCTTTCTCATATTTCAATGGACAAAAAGAAAAACTTTTATTTGATGCTTATAATTGACAAAGAAAACTGAAGAGAGTTCTTTATATCTGTAATTTTCACACAAATTTTCTTTGCCAATCTGATTAATATTTACCAAAACTGGTGTTTATTTGGCTTATTATAGAGTATAATTTAAAATAAGTTTTGAACCACTTACCAAACTTGGTTGATAAACGGCTGATAAGCAAATGATAAGCAGTAGAACTGTTTACTTGAGCTGCCTGATAAATAATTTATAAACAATGGTAGGAGTTATTGGCCAGCAAATGAAACAAGAACAAACATATTTAGATATAGTTAAATATGAATAATATGATTATGTTCAAGTTTTTGAAAATAAATAAGGGTATATTAGTCTTTTACTTGGTTAAACCTTTGCTGCCTCATTGTTTTTTTTTTGGCCTCATACTAGTGACTCGTGTATTTATCTTTTCATTTTGTAGAAGGAAAATGTGGCCTGGACTGCAGAAAATCGGCCGTGGAACGGACAAGATCCGGAGTTTAAAATAGGCGAAGAAGACGGCTTAAATATTTTTAAAAATTATGTTTCAAGTGAAGAGATGTCTTTATCAGAAGAAAACGATAATGTATGGGCCTTAATCCCGGATCTCAGAGTGAAACTACACTTGCATCAGAAAAAAGCTTTTGAGTTCTTGTGGAAAAATATTGCTGGTTCTCTAAATCCAGCTAAGATGGAAAAATCATCCAAGAAGATTGGAGGTTGTGTAGTTTCTCATACTCCTGGTGCTGGAAAAACTTTTCTCATCATTGCTTTTCTTGTTAGCTACTTGAAGTTGTTTCCTGGAAAACGGCCGTTAGTCCTTGCTCCGAAAACAACATTGTACACCTGGTACAAGGAGTTTATTAAGTGGAAAATTCCAATCCCAGTTCACCTAATCCACGGCAGAAGGTCCTACCGAGTTTTCAGGCAAAAGACGGTAGAAATTCGAGGAGCTCCGAAACCCAGTCATGATGTCATGCATGTTTTGGATTGCTTGGAGAAGATTCAGAAATGGCATGCACAACCAAGTGTTCTTGTAATGGGTTATACCTCATTTCTGACATTGATGAGAGAAGATTCAAAGTTTGCTCACAGAAAATATATGGCGAAAGTGTTGCGTGAAAGTCCAGGACTTTTAGTACTCGATGAAGGGCATAATCCGAGAAGTACCAAATCAAGGCTGAGAAAAGTTTTGATGAAAGTGGAAACTGATCTTAGAATTTTGCTTTCAGGTACTTTGTTTCAGAATAATTTCTGTGAATATTTCAATACTTTGTGTTTAGCTAGGCCAAAGTTCATTAAAGAAGTGTTGAGGGAATTAGACCCAAAGTTCAAAAGAAAAAAGAAAAGAGAGGAAAAGGCTCGCCATTTGCAGGAATCACGAGCAAGAAAATTCTTCTTAGATAACATTGCTAAGAAAATTGATTCAGATGTTGGAGACGAAAGAATGCAAGGTATAAATGAGCTGAGAAAAATTACTAGTGAGTTCATCGATGTCTATGAAGGTGGACCGTCTGATAACCTTCCGGGTCTACAGATCTACACCATATTGATGAATTCGAGCGATATCCAGCATGAGATGTTGCTGAAACTTCACAGGATTATGGCTACTTACCATGGGTACCCTCTTGAACTAGAGCTCCTGATCACACTTGCCGCTATACATCCTTGGTTGGTCAAAACTTCTAATTGTGTTAACAAGTTTTTCAATTGGGAGGAACTAATGCAACTTGAAAAGTTGAGGTTTGATTTCAAAAAAGGTTCCAAGGTGATGTTTGTCTTGAACCTCGTGTATCGGATTGTGAAGAAAGAAAAAGTTTTGATCTTTTGCCACAATATTGCTCCTATTAATATATTCGTCGACTTGTTTGAGAATGTATTTAGGTGGAAGAAGGGGAGAGAAATTATGGTCCTCACTGGGGATCTCGAGCTATTCGAACGAGGAAGAGTGATGGATAAGTTTGAGGAACCAGGTAACCCATCAAGAGTACTTCTTGCTTCAATTACAGCTTGTGCTGAAGGGATTAGTTTAACAGCAGCTTCACGGGTAATCATGTTGGACTCAGAGTGGAATCCTTCTAAAACAAAGCAAGCTATTGCGAGAGCTTTCAGACCCGGTCAACAAAAGGTGGTGTATGTGTATCAGCTTTTAGCAACTGGTACACTCGAAGAAGACAAGTATAGAAGAACAACATGGAAAGAGTGGGTTTCGAGTATGATTTTTAGTGAGGCATTTGTGGAGGATCCTTCTCGTTGGCAAGCCGAGAAGATTGAAGATGATGTGTTACGAGAAATGGTGGAAGAGGACCGAGTTAAGTCGTTCCATATGATAATGAAAAATGAGAAGGCTTCAAAGAACGAGAGGCCTTCAACTGGATGATCAAATTAAGACGAGCTTCGCCATAATAATGTAAAAATTCATGTAACTATATATTATTTTATCCCATTTTGCTTTATTTTGATCTTTATTCGTACTTGATTTCCCACCCCCCCCTCCTTTTTTTTTTTTTTTTATAGTGCAGGATACAAAAGCTGTTGGATTCACCGGAAGAATTGAATAATTGCAGAAATGTATCTAGAAATGGCATAAGAATATGCTGAACGAAAGCCGATTCTTTGGAGTAAGCTTTCTGCTCAGCTCTTCAGGTTTTTTTTAAACCAATTTTAGGCAGCTAAATGATCTTAATTTCAAGGTGAATAAACTGCCATTTCTTTTTATAATTTTCCTTATTTATTTATCTTTCTTTCTTTCGAAATGCTATTTATTGATCTATCATTCATCATAAGAGAAACTTTGTCAAAAAAAATTCTCATTTACTAGAAATAATACGTAAATGAGATTTTGGCTTGAAATGCAAATTGCGAAAATATTTTACAATCTATTGTTGTAGAACTGCATTATTTCCTGATGAAAGATAGAATCTTTCTGGGTTCAATAATGTTTGGAGATTTTTGCATTTGGTTTTAGTTGCATTTTTGAAAATTATCCGCTCGTAATCTTATTTCTCAATCATTCAGCTCAATACGATACTAATCGTCTTTTCAAGAAACAAAATAGTTAGAACTTGTAATTTTTCAACAATAGGATGTCTTCTTCTTCTTTGATATGATTATGTTCCAAATTGCTTCAAGCTAGCACCTAAAACCATGTGCTTTACTATGAAAAAACCTTTGTATAAAACACATGACTTGATGCCATTAGACTAGTTAGTGATTTCAAATCTTGTACTATAATTTTTCTATCCTTTTTTTATTTGAAGATTTCCATGTTTCTTCTATAACAGATCATGCGAAATGGTCTATTTCACCTTCCTATTGTATTGTTCATGCTTTAAGCTTAGATTGCTAATAAAATTTAAATATGGAACCACTTTTTTTTTTTAAAATAAAATTAATGGAAATTATTGAGAGATGGTTCAGTAAAATTTTTGTGCTTTTTATCGAGGGGGAAGAAAGTAAAATAGTGAAAAATTAAGTGAAATTTTTACGATATGAGTTAGCTATTGACTTGTTGTTTGAATGGTGACGCTGACTTTTTATTTTGTGAAGTGAAAGCATGGTGAATAGTGTCAAGGTTGATCAATTGGTTAGAACCAAATAGAAATCAACCAATCTTGGTTGGTTTGGTTTACACTAGCTGCTTGTATAAAACTGGGGTGAATTAAAAATTATAATCTTTGACCAAACCCAACTGAATTTGCAATCAGTTTGGTTAATTCAGTGAAAATACCAACCCCAACTTTATTCTTTGTGAGCATCTCTAATGCAACACCTTCTATTGGCTTATGTGTCTGATAAAATAGAATGTGTCAATGGAGCTGTGGATGGAAGTCAATATGTTGATACTCAATTTAAAATTTTTGTCTCCAATACAACACTTTCTATTTTATATTTTTGTTCTTTGCTAGAATTATAAATTAAAATCTATCCAATCACAATACACTATTAAATGTAGACATTGTCTAGAATGCTTTTTAGAAATAGAAGGTGAGCTTGACAATGTCAAGTCCACATAAGCTTCACATCCAAAATGGACATTAGCATTAGAGATCATTTTTTAAAATAGTCTTCTATTTTGCTTATGTGCTATGTAAACAAGAGCAATTCTATGTTACATTGGAGATGTTCTGATTGGAGATGCTCTGAAAAACTTAAAAAGTTCAATTTTGATTATTTTAATAGATAACCGAACCAAACAAACTTATTGTAAGATTCCATGTCGGATAATGATTGAGATTTGATATGATATATAAGTTAGACCACCTAACTATTTAGTTAACTTGGGTTAACATTTTAATTCAGTGAATTTGGACCTAAGTAGTTGACGAAAGCAATGCACTCAGGTCGCAGCCTCCGAATTGGGCCGTGACACTCATCAAACTGATTAGTTTTAGATTCATGAAAATTAAGAATCGAACTAAGTTAGGTTTTGTTTGGTTTGACCTTCCGTAATGTTATTTTAAATGTTTACATTTGTGGATATGCTAATATCTAAAGACAATGACATAAACCAATTGTAAAACTGAGATCGTTAGGGGGACAAAAAATGTGCATCAAAATAGGATTTAGAAGGTATATTCCATTTCATTACAATACTACCTTTTGACCTTTTTTGTTTTGCTCTACAGTAATAAAATAGAAATTATCCTATCACTAACCCATAAATAAAGTAGGAATAATGCTTGTTTACCTATTTATAACCCAAAAACCATGGGCTGGTTGTTAGAAGATAATAGGATTGTCGCCCCCAGTTTGTAAAAAAGAACTTATAATTTAAACCAGTCTTGACGCAAAAGTTCTAACAAAAATTTTTTGGGAAGTCCGCCTGGCTTAATGAGCTTTGCATTGATTAATCTGAATCCGATTCGAGTTGCAGGTATGGCATTGGTGGGCAAGTTTGGTTAGTTTTCCACCAGGTGTATAGTGTCGGAGACATGCTTAAACAAATTTAAACCTTTTACCACTTGGACTAATTTAGTAAGAAGTGTTAGAGGCAAATTTTGAAGTTAGGGTAGATGAAAAATATTTTTCAAAAATTAGGGAGTCAAGTAAGAAAAAATTGAATATTTTTTTTAAAAAAAATTGTAAGTAAATCATGAATTTCTTTTCAACTAAGGTGCCAATATTATAATTAATTGGAACTTAATTTTTTTTTTTTTAACAAAATGTGGGAAATATGCGTGTGTACACTTCATTTCCATAAATTATAATTTTTTTTTCCTACGAAAAATTACCATTTATGCAAATTAAGAATACAAATATTGATATCTGTAGGACATATATAAAAATAATGACATTTGGATGACATTGCATCACCTAATCAAAGTAATGGCTTAGGTTGTATTTTGTCCAATTTTAATTTTAAATGAATTTTATTTAATTTCATTCTTCTTACAATAATATAATTCATTAATATTTTATATTAATAATAAAAAAAATTTTCTTTTAATAATTAATAACATTAATAGCATATTTATTTGGATTAATAATAAAATTATTTATTTTCTTCAAGAATGTATACATTTAGTATATTTATTATATCTATTATTTATAAAAAAATTTATTATTAATATTCTTTATAAGTAAAACCCTTGATTTTTGGTGAGTATTGAGTTTAAGAGCAAAATAGTAATTTTATACCTTATGGGCAAAATGGTCATTTTGCATCCTTATATTTTGTTTTGATGTAATTTGATAATTTAAATATCTGTTTGATACTCAAGACGACGAGACAGTCGTTTTGGGTATAATATTGTGTTTTTTTATTCTGAGGTATTTTTGTCATTGTTGGTATTTTATAAATTAAAATCTAAAAATAAATTATTATTTTATAATTTTAAATAAATTTTTCTCCATAAATACTTGAGGAATCAGGTCTATGGGTCTTTTAGAAGCTTAAAATTTCGGTGTCTTGAAAAATAGTGTTTCGAGCAACATTTAGAGGGATTGTCGTTTGGCATCTGGGCGGGGAGCCTCGGTGTGAAAAATCAATGTCGTTCGGTGGGATTATTTGTCATCTAGTGTGCAAGTGCGCTTGTCGTTTGGTGTGCGGAGCTCGTCTTTCGATAGGTGGTTTCCTAACTTGCTATGTCGTTTTGGTGTCATTCCAACAACAATTTTTTTTTGTGTTTTTAGGTTTTTTTTTTAATTCCTTTACATTATTTTGATTCTCATTTAATTAGAGCATATTGGGATCATGGTGGGTTGATTGGTTTTCTAACTGTTTGATTTCAAGTGAATTAACATTTAATTGAGATTTTTAATGAAAATTGAGATTTAGGGTTCTAAATTGAACTTCGGGATTTTCATTATCCTTAAGCATGTTATGGTTTCAATTAGGATTTTGGAAACTGATGTTTATAATCATATGCTAGGTAGGGGTGCACAAGATAACCGAAAATTCGGTTTCCGAACCGAAACCGAACCGAATCGAATTTTCGGTTTGGTAAATAGTATAAATCGAATTTTCGGTTCGGTTTTCGGTTTGTCAAATTATAAAAATCTAAAATTTTTTACATGTAAAATTCGGATAAAACCGAAACCGAACCAAAATTTTGTTTAAACCGAATTTCGGTTCACATATTTTAAATTCGGCTTAAACCGAAAATCAATTTTTGGTTCGGTTCCAAATTTGTGCAGCCCTAATGCTAGGGTTTGAATTAATTATTGGATGTTGGGTGTCTTTGATAATTTTGATTGATTAATTTTCTTTAAAAGTTCTCTGCTGTTATAAATTAGGTTGATGCTGTAAATTTCAAAAATTTTAATAAATTATAGAAAAATATTTTTATTTGAAATTTTATGTTTTTGAATTCTGATCGTTAAGTGTTGATGAAAAATATTTTGGGGTATGTTTCAGATGACTTTATTTTTGAAATAATTCTATTTCTCTACTGCTGTCAGTTGAAT
This sequence comes from Croton laevigatus, assembly GCA_949640765.1. Classification (NCBI taxonomy): domain Eukaryota; kingdom Viridiplantae; phylum Streptophyta; class Magnoliopsida; order Malpighiales; family Euphorbiaceae; genus Croton; species Croton laevigatus. The sequence continues at coordinate 1,026 of CATIWJ010005874.1, read as the reverse complement.
ATCTATGTTATTTGAGTTTTATGATAAAATTGATTGAGGGACATAGAAGTCTCCAAAAATTCTAAAATTTTGAGGTAATGTTAATAAGGTTTGAAAGTATGATTTTGGTAAAATGTTGGAATTTTTAATTTAAGGATTATTATTTATAAATTTTTGAAGTTGGAACTGTTATGTGAATCGTTATTGGTAAATTTGATTCTGTTGGGATTTACTTTCGAAAGTAGAATTTTTCATGAAATTGATTTAGTATAACTTTTAAATAAGTATTTTAGTTCTGGAATTTGATTTGAAAAAATTATATTTTTGTGAATTGAACTTAGTCTTGGATTGGTTGAATGTACGATTAGGGAATTTGGTTGATTGCATGCATTTACATTATGCATAAATATTCATACTTGCATTTGAATTAGGATTGTCATTAATTCTAGTTTGTGATTAGGTATTTATCTATCTTCGAGTTCTTTTGAAGGGTGTTTATCCCATTGGTATCGAAAGTAAGTTCCATGAGTGTATGCGATCTTGTGGTGTGCTACTTGCTAACAATTATACTATATATATAATAAGCGCTTTTTATATGTTATCCTTTCTATTTCGATATATTATATTCTTTCTTTATCCAAGTCTGCATGTGATTAGGAGACAGAAAAATGTATGTACTTTGATGTATTGTTTGATTATTTGAATATGAAATTACTTGTATTATGCGATCGTAAGTCGTATAGGGACGGAGGATTCTAGTCAAGGAGGTTTCTGTTCAGCATGTGATTTATATTCTGAGCCATATTGCCTATTTTGTTTGATTTAGTATATGATTTTTGTGGTTGGTATAAGGTTGGATTTTGTTCTGTTTTCTGTGGTGAAATAAGAGAGGATGAGTGTAACACTCCTTACCCCGACCATTTGCAGCCGAACTAAGAAGTGTCACATTACATAATTCATATCCTGTCTATTTAAATTACAATAATAGGGGTATTTTTTTTTTCTATCAATTCTATCTTCTCTAGCTTTGCATGTGCTGACTTTATC
>CATIWJ010005850.1:0-10138 GCA_949640765.1 Croton laevigatus | reverse complement strand
AATCTTATTGGACTCGTTTGGAATTTGGACAATTAAAAAGAAAAATTATTATAATATAATTCGGATTTATTTGTTATAAAATTTGGATTTTATATTTTGTTGTATTTCAGAATTTTAGCTAAATTCGTTTATTTCAAAATTATAGATATGGCCGATTTGATCCCGACTAACGGTGACAATAACGGTACTTAGAACCAAAATGGACAAAGTGGTCCCATTAGTGCTATTGGACTTGTTAGTCCTCGACTTGCAATTTCTGGCTCTAGCTTTGAGTTAGTATTGCCTAGCGGATCTGGGCTTGTTTCGAGTTCACACCCACTGACGATGCTAGAAAGGCCGGAGAAATTCACTAGAGGTGTGAATTTCAAGGTGTGACAGCAAAAGATGCTGTTTCTTCTTACTAGTATGCAAATGCACAGATTTCTGAAAGAATATCCACCTATTGTACCTGAGGGAGTGGTGGATGCTTCTTTTCAGTTGGCAGTTAATGCCTGGAGACATTCGAACTATCTTTGCAGAAACCGTATTTTAAATGGCTTATCACCGAAACTTTATGAAATTTACTTTGTTAAACGTACTGCAAAGGAGTTATGAGAATCTTTGGATAGGAAGTATCGAACTGAAGATGCTAGCGAAAAGAAATACTTAGTAGGTCAGTTCCTCAACTTTAAAATGGTTGACTCCAAATCTATGGTAGGTCAAGTGCAAGAGCTCCATCTTTTGATCCATGGAATGCATGTTGAGAAAATAGAGACTAGTGAATCCTTCTAGGTGGCTGCAATTATTGAAAAATTGCCATCTGGATGGGGTGACTTCAAAAATTATTTAAAGTACAAGAGAAAGGAGATGTCGGTCAAGGATCTGATAGTTTGATTCCGAATTGAAGAGGACAATTGAAAGTCAGAAAATAAGAACCGTGTTACTTCAAGCCAATCTAAGGCTAAGGCTAACATTGTAGAGGTCAAGAAAGACCCAAAAAGAAAAGGCAAGAAGCCTGCTGGTTCCAAGTTTGGACCAAAAAGAGGTGTTTCCAAGAAACTGAAGTTCAGTGGAAAATGCTACAACTGTGGCAAGACAGGACACAAGTCCTCTAAATGTAGGCAGCCTAAAAAGGTCAATAAAAATGAGACAAATGCTGTGAAGGAAATTGCTAGAGATGTGTTTGACATCAACATCTACGTAGTCATTTCTGTGGTCAACTTAGTTGACTCGAACCCAAGAGAGTGGTGGCTCGACACGGGTGCTACACGTCACGTTTATTGTGACAAAAGGTCTTTTGCTGGATTGACTTTTACGAATGATGGAGATCTGCTTTATATAGGCAATGATGCTGTTTCTGAGATCAACGGACATGGAACGATGATTCTGAAGATGACTTATGGGAAAGAAGTTAAGTTGCATAATGTTTTGTATGTTCCAGACATAAGAAAAAATCTGGTTTCTGGGAGCCTCTTGAGCAAACATGGCTTCAAGACTGTAATTGAGTCCCAGAAATTTATTTTTTCCAAAAGGGATATGAATGTAGGCAAGAGATATGAATGTAATGGGATCTTCAAATTTAATTGTATCTCTTGTAAGTCTAATTCAATTGAAATGAATAAGAATATTGCTTTTTTTTCTTATATGATTGTGTCATATAATTTATAGCATGGTAGACTTGGACATGTAAATTATGATGTGTTAGGACGTTTAATTAATTTAAATCATGTATCCTCTTTTGAAATTGATAAAAAACATAAATGTGAAATTTGTGTTGAGACAAGAATAACTAAATCTTTATTTCATTCTATTGAAAGAAATTCGGAACTGCTTGATTTTATACATACAGATATTTGTGACTTGGAATTCGTTCAATCTAGGGGAGGAAATAAATATTTTATTATCTTCATAGACGATAGTATAAAATATTGTTATGTATATTTGCTTAAAAGCAAAGATGAGACTTTAGAGAAATTTGTTCTCTATAAGCAAGAAGCAAAAAACCAACTTAATAAGAAAATTAAGATGGTAAGAAGTGATCGTGGTGGTGAATACGTTACACCATTTGGTGAGTATTGCTCCCAACATGGTATTATTCATGAAGTAACACCATCATATTCTCCTCAATCAAACGGTGTAGCTGAGTGTAAAAATTGCACTTTAAAAGAAATGATAAATGCAATGCTAACTAGTTCTGGATTGCCACAGAACATATAGGGGAAAGCTATTTTGTTAGCTAATTAGCTTTTAAATAAGGTACCCCGTAAGAAACAAGAGAAGATCCCTTATGAATTATGGAAAGGTAGAAAACCTTTCTATAATTACTTAAAAGTGTGGAAGTATCTTGCGAAGGTAATGGCCCCGTTACCGAAGAGAATGAAGATCGGTCCAAAGATAGTGGATTGTATTTTCATTGGATATGCTGAATTCAGTAATGCATATCAGTTTTTTGTGTATGAATCTAAAAATTTGGAGATTCACAAGAACATTATCATGGAATCAAAGGATGCCTCATTTTTTGAAAATGTATTTCCATATAAACTAAGAGATACTGGATCAGGATTCAAACGGTTTCATGAGACTATTGAAGAGGGAAATAGTCATCAACTAGATGTTAAAAACTCCAAAGAAATAAGTAGTTGAAGAGAATCCTCAATTGGAGGATGATACAGAGTCTAGAAGAAGTAAAAGGGTAAGGGTAGAGAAATCTTTTGAACCAAATTTTCTAACCTATATGCTAGAGGCTGAACCTTGAACCTACAGTGAAATTGCAAGTTTAACGAAAAGTCCTTTATGGAAAGAAGCCACAAAAAGTGAACTTGATTCCACCATGCAGAACTATACTTTGGAATTAGTGGATTTCCCTCCGGGAACTAAGCCACTAAGTTCCAAATGGATTTTCCAATGAAAAATAAAGGCAGATGGAACAATTGATAAGTACAAGGCTAGACTGGTTATAAAATGTTATAGACAAAAAAAAGGCCTTGATTACTTTGATACTTATCCTCCTGTGTCGAGAATAACTTTCATTAGGATGATACTTGCAATTGCACTTTGCGGAATCTTGAAGTAAATCAAATGGATGTGAAGATAGCCTTTCTAAATTGAGATCTTAAGGAAGAAATCTACATGGAACAACCAGAAGGTTGTGTAGCTCCAGGTCAAGAAATGAAAGTGTGTAAATTGTGAAGTCTTTATACAGTTTAAAGCAAGCACTAAAACAGTGGCAGTAATGCATATCAGTTTCTTGTGCATGAATCTAAATATTCAAAGATTCACAAGAACACTATTATGGAATCAAAAGACGCCTCATTCTTTGAAAATGTGTTTCTATATAAACTAAGAGATACTGGATCAGGATCCAAATTATTGGTCCCATGGCAACTAAGAGGAGGGGTGAATTAGTGGCCTTCTAAAAAATTTAAGCGGAAATTAGGTGGTTTGAATAGAAGGAATTTATAGTGGTTCGGCTATAATCTCGAGCATACGTCCACTTCTCCAATCTTAGAAAGGAATTGGGTTCTACTAAACACCAATGGAAATACAATGAGGTTTTAGAAAGTTTATCTCAAACTTATAACTAACTCGAAACTTTACAGAAAAATAAACAAAGGATAAGTTTAAAGCTAACTCACAACTATTTCAACAAATGTTGGATTTAAGGATTATCCAACAAACACAAATAAAAGAGATTAATTTGAATGGAAATATAGAGATTTTTGAAGGTTATAAGTGCAGCAGCAGTTGTAAAAACTACTGATACAAAATGAGGGTATTTATACCCAAAAATTCAAAAAATGGCCGTTTGAAGAATTTCAGAAAAAGCAATTTTTTCTGGACATACAGCAGTGTCGCGACCGAGACACTAAGGTCACGACCGCAACTTGTCCATAAAGTCTGAAACGGCTAAGAATATTCTCTGGTATGTCTGGCAGCATCTTATCTGTCGCCCAATCATTCACTGGCATTTGTCTGGTCGCGACTGAGACTCCAGGTGTCGCGACCGAGACTTGACACGTAGATATCAATGGCTCTTTTTAATTTGAAAGTTACGGGCGAGACTCTGGTGAGACTTAGAGATTAATTTTTGCCTTGTTGAGTCGTGACCGCGAGCACTTAGTAGCGACCGAGACCCTGGTGCTGAGGCTGAGTAGCGACCGAAACTTCAATGAGACACAGAGTCTCGACCTGTCCAGTAGGCTTCAGAAAATTTTGGTGAGTTGAGTCGCGACCGAGACTCCATTTGTCGCGACTGCGACTTCTATGTTGAGGTTGAGTCTCGGGTGGAGACATTTGAGTCACAACCACTCTGAAGGCTGAAGAGAAATTTGTTCTTGTTGAGTCGCGAGCGCAACACATTGGTCACGAGCGCGACTCTATTGCAGTAATGTTACATTACTGTTTTTTTTTGTTTTAATCTTAACTTAGATCGCTTTGGCATGATGAGTATTCAGCTGATAAATATTAAATCACTTGAAATATCATTAGTAACTTCACAATATCAAGTATAAGTTAGTCAAACAATCAAAACAAGAGATTTTGGAACCAAGGCACAACATAAATAGTCTCAAGAGACTATTGAAGAGGGAAACAATCATCAACCGGATGTTAAAAACTGTAAAAAAATAAGTGGTTGAAGAGAATCCTCAATAGGAGGATGATACAGAGTTAGAGGTAGAGTCTAGAAGAAGTAAAAGGGCAAGGGTAGAGAAATCTTTCGGACCAAATTTTTTAACCTATATTTAGAGGCTGAACCTTAATCCTATAGTGAAGTTGTAAGTTCAACGAAAAGTCCTTTACGGAAAGAAGCCATAAAGAGTAAACTTGATTCCATCATGCAGAACCATACTTGGGAATTAGTAGGTCTCCCTCCGGGAACCAAGCCACTAAGTTCCAAATGGATTTTTAAACGGAAAATAAAGGCAGATAGAACAATTGATAAGTACAATGCTATAATGGTTATAAAAGGTTATAAACATAAAAAGAAGGCCTTGATTACTTTAATACTTATCCTCCTGTGTCGAGAATAACTTCCATTAGGATGATACTTGTAATTACCGTTTTGCGGAATCTTGAAGTACATCAAATGGATGTGAAGATAGCCTTTCTGAATTGAGATCTTGAGGAAGAAATCTATATGGAACAACTAGAAGGTTGTGTAACTCCAGGTCAAGAAAGTAAAGTGTGTAAATTGGTGAAGTCTTTATACAGTTTAAAGCAAGCACCAAAACAGTGGCATAAGAAATTTGATGATGCTATGATAACTAATGGTTATCAAATCAACGAGTATAACAAATGTATTTATGTCAAAGCTATAGACGTAGGATATGTTATTCTGTGTTTGTATGTTGATGATATACTTATTGTGGGAAATAATGAGAAAATGGTAAGAAGTAGCAAAGATATGTTAAATTCTAAATTTGACATGAAAGATACGAGAATAACAAATGTAATTTTAGGCATTCAAATTAAATGTTTACCTGATGGTCTCATTTTATCTCAATCATACTATGTGGATAAAATATTTGATAAGTTTAATAAGGATGATTCTGGTATAGCCAGAACTCCTTTAGATATTAGTCAATATTTGTCCAAAAAATAAAGGTGAAGGCATAAACCAAGTGGAATATGAAAGAGTGATAGGCAGTCTAATGTACCTTTTGAGTTGTACAAGACCTGATGTTGCTTTCACAGTACGCAATTTAAGCAGGTATACCAGTAATCTAGAGGAGATTCACTGGAGGGCTATCATAAGAATACTGAGGTATTTGAAATATACACTTAATTCTGAACTGCACTATTTGAGAAATCCTGCAGTAGTAAAAGAATACTCTGATGCTAGCTGGATTGCTGACATTAAAAATTCCAAAGGAACAAGTGGATACGTGTTCACCTTAGGAGGGAGAGCTGTGTCGTGGAAATTCTCAAGACAAAAGATCATAAGCAGATCCACCATGGAATCTGAGTTGGTAGCTTTGGATAAAGCTAGGGAGGAAGCTGAATGGTTTCGAAATTTCTTAGAGGATATTCCTGAATGGTCAAAACCTGTGCCTGTTATTTTTATTCACTGCGACAATCAAGCAGCGATTAATAGAGCACAAAATGTTATATACAATGATAAGTCGAGACACATGCATCGTCGACATAACACCATAAGGCAACTGATCTCAACGAGAGTTATCTCTATCGACTTTGTAAGGTCAAAAGATAACACTGCGGATCCGCTAACTAAAGGTTTGAATCGAGATTAGGTTATTAAGACATCGAAAGGAATGGGACTGAAGCCCATGAATATTTAAGGAGCTATGTGAAGGAAAACCCAACCTTGTTTACTAGAGATCCTAAGATCTTAGTCAATGAGACAACCTAATTACATAGACCTTGTTAGTCACTGTAGGGGTTCAACCCCGTGTCCATTCCTATGATGTAAACAGTGATAAAATGCGATAAGGTTAAGCTATGCTTTTAATGACTCTTGGTGTATTAAAAGATTGAGCAAAAGAGGTCACCTATGTCAGAATGAAGTGGGGTCGCTTCAAAGGAGGCTAATGAGGCTTAGCTCTCTGAAACTCTTATAGAACCAGGCGATGTCCATGACCATAACGGACATAATCATGAGAACAAAAAATCATGTTATATTGATATTTATGTGCGGTATGTTATCGTTTACACAAACAGCAGAATAGTTTAAGGATATCGCGTCTACTAGTCAGCCAGTAAAGTAAATATACTTGCATAAGAGAAGGTTCAAAGGTTGAAGCCTACTTATCCTATGCAAATATCGACTGTAGAGTCTTATCACCACTTCAAATTTTTGAAAATTCCATTTCGTTTTCAATTTTCATTCATGTGGATGATTGTTGGATATATGGTATTAGTAAGTGATTATTTTTCAAATTTAAGTGTAATAATTTAACGGAAAAATTGTGTTTTGGATAACGTGAAATGTGTCAATGTATTCTACGTAATGAAAGTTTTCCAACTGTATTATATGCTCAAAATGGATTAAAAATGAATAAGAAATTGAAGCTCAAAGTGAGTATACATTTTTTTTCCTCATTTAAACTTACGTAATTTTTTTATCCAAAAGTCAATGTGATTTAATGTTTTTTTTTTAAACTTTGGAATTGAAAAAAACAATGTTACTTTTCATCTAAAAGTCAATGTAATCTAATGTTTGTTTGACTTTGAAATTAGAAAAGTAGCATATTTATTGACAAATTTAATATGCTATTTATGTTCAACAATATTTCATGTTCCCTAACCTATCTATAAAAACAACAGATTTTCATTTTGTTAAGTGCTACGAAAATCTCTTTAAAATATTTGCTTTCATTCTCTTTGAAAAAAAAATTCCCAAAATCTTTTCCTTCAATTTTTTTTTCCCATTCATAGGCAGGCTACTAGTCTAGGTTCCAGTGATAATTCTACACACGGTTCGGTTCGTCTATGTTGTCGTTGTATCATGAGAGAATTGTGATACGCGAGCAAATTTCATCTTAAAGAAACTGTTCGTACATACCTCGATTTTTAAACTTCTTTTTCTTCCTTGTTAAGGTTTAATCTTAATTTATTTTTATATTCAATTTACATTTTATTATTTTGTATACTGTAATAATTTTTTATTTGTAATTTTTTATTAATAAAATTCGTATTTCTTATATTTTTTACTCATGGATCTAACAGCTTTTACCATCTTCTTTTATTAAATCATTCACCCAATAGTGGCTAACATAATCTCTATTTCTCCGTTTTGGTTTGAACGGGTAATAGGTTGGCACCTGTGGGTCTTTAAAGCATGATACTCTTTTGCCTGATCTGATATGCCATCGCAGACTTTCTCCATTAAACTTCTACCATAAACCTCTACCATCCTCATGAGGGGTTTCTCCCTTTCCTCGCATCCTAAAAACTAGTAAAAGTAAAATAGCATCCCTTAAAGAATCTTGCTAGTAGAAAAGTCAGGTTTGTCAGTATTCACCATCCCTGTTTTGCCAAAAGAGCCAGGTTGAAAGCCTTCCAGTTTTTAAACCCGAGTCCACCATCATCCTTATGACAACATACTTTATTCCATACTATCCAGTGTATCCTTTACTAATCTTTCTTTTGCCCCACCAATAATTAAACACCATACTATTAAGTTCATCAGTGAGGATTTTTGGTACTTTGAAACAAGAGAACGCATAAATAGAAATTGTTGCAATCACATATTTGATCATTACTTCCCTGTGTATGAGAGTTCTTTCTCCTTTCACCCATTCAACTTGTTATGTATATTCTCCTTAATTTTCAAGAATGTCTATTTCTTTGAACACTCTATCGCCGATGGCAACCCAAGATACCTATCTTGTCCTCCTACTTTTTCCACTCCAAGATAGCTTGCAACTTCCATGTAGTGAATTCGGTGTATTATTTGAGAAGAAGAGGGCTGATTTTGCAAAATTTATTTTCTGTCCACTTGCCTTTGCATAAGCTTCCAAGATTCCTTTGATCTGCTTTGCATGTGCCATATTGGCTCTGTCACAGTCTAAAAATTATAAATTTTACTAATTGTAAAAGGACTAAGTTGGAATTAGTAAATTTTTTTTGTTGAACTTAAGTTTTCATTTAAATAACAGTCTATAAATTATACCGACGATGGATAATGAAAAGAATAAACCATCGTAATCAAAGAATAAACCAATAAACCTCCAATAAACATATAATAAACCTTTAAACAATAATAAACCATTAGAGACCAAATGTAAACCTACGTAAATAAAATTGAAATTTAGTAAAATTCAAGTGAAATGAAATGCAAATTCACCAATTATTTACAGAATAGTTAATGGACAGATTAGAATGAGAATTGATTGAGATTATTAACAAGTGGCAAACAAAGCCATGCGAAATGGTAGAAAAATGAGAAAACAAATAAATTGAAATGGAGATTTTTGGTGCATTAATTGATTAATTGGCAGACAAGGTTGTTAATGAAAGATTATAGAAGATAAGGAAATGGGGAAGCAGACAAATTAGTTATGGCTATAAAAGGGATGCCAAGGATGCCATTTTTGGAGCTTAAAAATATAAGCAAAAATATATTTTTATTACCAACTTTTTCATACATCTGTTATTTTCAGAAACTAACACCATAAAATCACTCCTAGGATTCTGGTGATCAGTTTTGACGTAAAAAACACCTCAAACGGTTGCCGGAAACTCAATTTCCGATCGAGTCAGCTTCAAACCTGATAAAAACGACCCGCTGCCTTCAACTTCATCTTTCTCCTTCTCCGATCACCGTCCGTCCAACCTATGACCACCAAAAGGTCGGTGACTTCAAGATGAAAAGATCGGTACCTCATTTGCCATGTTTCGTTGATGGAAATGAGAGAAAAGAAGCAAAACCTTACTACCCATTATGACCTGTTTCTGGGTCTATCGGGCGAGGAAGGCGATCCAAAATGCAGAAACAACTCGCATTTTGGGCAATTTACGCGGCAGAGGCCTGTGTTTCTGGCTCATTTCGCTTTGGTCCTTGAAGTTTCTGCCGTTTTTTGTTTAAGTCCTTCCGGCCTATTTTCTTAAAGTAATTGACCACTAAACTTACTTTAGCTTCTCAATTTAGTCCAACAACCTATATAACTAATTATTTTGAGAATTAAATTTTTTAAGGACCTAAATAAATTACAAGGACTTTAAGTTAAGCCTAAATATTTTAAATTAGATTTACTTGGATATTGAGAGACTCAAATATTTATTTTGGATAATATTTATTAGACATCTATTTATTTTGGACAGTATTTATTGGAGATCTATTTTGGATAAGTTTATCGGACATCTATTTTGGACTATATTTATTGGACATCTTAAGGACAATTAAAAAGAATTGCACTCTAAAAATTTAAAAATAAAATAAATGAAAATATTCAGACATATAGTGTTCTTATAATTATATAGAAAATGTTAGGCCATCCGGGACAAAAGAGATAGAACTAAAATTCAAAGGAAAAGTAGATTAATCGAGCGAGAATGAGGTTTGATACTTTAACTTTGAAAAACTGTAACACCCCTTATACACTTACCGAAGTAGATCTATAAGAGGGCTACACGTGTCTTAGTACGGTATACAAAACATAAAAATTTTTCATTACATCTATTACTTTACAAAATAATA